>LQRL01103834.1:1209-12837 GCA_001703475.1 Hydroides elegans
TTGATAATCGAGGCATTATGAATGAATGATGATCAATATTGATAACACTCTTTTTATACCCCTTCTGCGTGTTTGCGTGTTTTCGTGTTTGCGGGTTTGCGTGTTTGCGGTTTTGCGTGTTTGCGTGGACAAAATTGAGTTTTTGCGTGCAGAAAATTTCGTGCTTGCGTGCTGTAATTTGCGTGTTTGCGTGCAGCTGTCAACTTATAATCGGATTTTACTGTAGATGGAATTTAGATGGAACCCTCTGCTCTTGCGGCGCATCAGTTTATATACGTAAATGCGACGCTGTGTGTATACGTCGTCTCGAAACAAAGGATGATTCTAGACACCACAATTTTAGATATAATTCATAATCACATTTGTTTTTCATTACAAAAACAACGTTGAGTCTTAAAACAGTTTGTAGATTACCAGGTACATTACAGTGGTGGATATATTGACTTGACAAAATAATACATAATCAATAGCACATTTAAAGGCATCAATCACATTTCAATTATCAATATATTCCCAAATCTTTCAAAGTTGATTAACACATAATAAGTGATATTTAATAGGAAACTTATAATCATTTAATTCTGATAATACTATGCTTATATCAACACTAAATAGTTTATTTTCCGCTTAACTTTATTTCATAAACTGGAATATTTATCAATATCATTCAATGAAATTGTAATACAGCAATCACCTTTTACTTAAATTTTGGAATATGAACCTGACATATCTTTTGGTGGGCCGGAGGTGTTGTCAAAATGGCAATGTCAGTTTGAGTATTTATTGACGTTCTAACGTAAAACCAGATTTCAGACAGGAAGTGGAAATACATAGGAGAGACTTGACCGGCTTAAATAGGGGAAACGGAAGTTAACATAAAACTCTAATAATTTGATACCGAAACTCGACACTCAACAGAAGATAGTAGTATAGGAAAATGAAATGTATGTGAGATTTTGAAAGCGGAAGTTTAGGATAGGAACAGGAAATCAAAGTTTAAAAATAACAGCCATTACAGGAACTATAATCAAATCAGAAATAAGAATTATTCAAATCCATACCGGATATCCATTATGTTAAAAAATGGATGAGCATTTAGTAACAAGTTAAACGTAAGTTATTTCTATGATCTATGTCCATGAATCTTAGTAACGGACCACTTCCCTCCTTTATTAGGCTTCGTCTCGGAGCATCATAAATCAATTTCTAATAAACTATTATTTGGAATGAAACTTAATTTAGGATTGTGCACATTTGGTTCATCGGTTAACAGCAAAACTTACTTATAACCATTTTCTGGTTTGTCTAAAAGTCTAATTTTCAATACAAAAAGATAATAATAAAACAAAGATGATTAATGCAACCGTGTCTAGAAAGACCAAGACGCGACTGTTCCGCTCAACGGTAGAGTCAGTTTTCCTATATGGAAGTGCAGCATGGACACTCACAGAGACACTGGCAAAGAGAATCGATGGTTGTTTCACGAGACTGCTAAGATCAGCACTGGGGTTCACGTGGAGAGACCATGTGAACAACAAAGAACTATATGCTGAATTACCCAAAGCCACAGATACAATCAAACAAAAGAGACTCAAGCTGGCTGGTCATTGCTATAGGCACCCAGAAGAAGCTGCATCCAATCTAGTGTTGTGGACCCCTAATCACGGCAAGCGAGGGCGAGGAAGACCGGCGCGGACGTTTGTGCAGCAGCTGCGAGACGACACCGGCCTCCAAGAACGCGAGATGGCATCCTTGATGTTGTGCAGGGACCAGTGGAAGATCCAGGCAGGTCGATGTTTCCAACATCGACCTAGGTAGGTAGGTAGGTTTACACATGCCTCACAACAAAACATATAACATTAGCAACAAAGCAACATTTTCATCTAGAAGTGATATCGTTAAAACAATTATATCAATAATAAGATTCTACATGCATTCTGGTTGAGAATACAATATCTAAATATTTTATGACACCTGTTAATGAAAATAAGCCATGACATTTTTAATTAAAGTTAGGTAATAAATAAAAGTATACCCTTCGATTGTATATACAAACACATTTTTAAATCTTTTATTTGTTACTTCCCTTATAATTTATCATAAATCATAAAATGTATAGCGAATATTTCATTTAGATTTTAATTTAAGTTTAAGTTTAAGTTAAAGTTACGACATTAAATCAACAAGCAATTATTTTATTTACTAGATATAAATAAAACATACACCACATTAATACATATAAAGGATTTAAGTCATATCTATAACTACAGAAAAATCCGAATATAAGTTGACTTCGTGTTTGCGTGTTTGCGTGCTCACAATATGATTTCAGCGTGGAAATTATGATAGTTGCGTGCAGGGTTATGTGCGTGTTTACGTGTTTGCGGTTTTGCGTGTTTGCGGGTTTGCGTGTTTGCGTGTTTGCGCGTATTATATATTTTTTGTTGTTATGTCTAGATTTAGGCTGGGTCGCTATGAATATATTTATGAATATATCAACTGACTTTATTGTATCAAAGGCCTGAGGGCACATTTATATAATTCATTTATGTTTGAATATCAATCACCCATCACAGTTACGTCCATATATATTTTGTCAATTGATATATTTGGAATCACTGTGGTTATTTGAGCTCGAGTTATAAATAACGTAGCTACTGTGGAATCCTATTTAAAGACCGTCGTTTTTAACGATAATAACAATTTGAAATCACTTTTCAGAATAATAATTACTGAACTTAATGTAGATAGTCAATGTTCAACAATCAAAAACATCCTTGATTGAATGCTACATACAAATTAATAAACCAAATAAAATTTATCCAAGTAATTTAATATATTTACACTTCGTATGATACAGTTTAATCAAAACACTCTTTTCAATACGTCTCCTAGTAAATACCATATTTCGCAATAACGTATAATAACAACATAAATGAGACCATTATTAATAATTTTTCTATCTTTCTGAAACCAAATGTTAGAATTTCAATATAATTTTCTTTTTTTTTTTTTTAATCAGAAAGCTTCAATTTCAAAATAATCAAATAGAATTAATTTGACAAAATGTTCGTAACTTCCTTTTCTTTGCCTCAGTCAAAGTCATTGAATTTCCTGTTGGTTGGGCAAAACATCAGGAAATCAAATGCTACTTTTAAGTTTAACAATTCACCATGGTCTCATCTTAAAAAGTAAAAAAGTCACCAATGTACGTAAAACGATTTCTCCGGTACCATAAATGACAAAATATAGCGAAATATGCACTGATATTCTTCACATAAACTAAATGTCCGGTGCCTGCACAAATAATAACCAAACGTTACTCAGAACAATTTTCTGGTTTATTTAAACAACTTTCAATACAAAATTATAATAATAAAAAAAGATCGCGCTTCTGGTTAATCTCCCAGCCGTCCTCTAGGATTCTATAGTCGGGCATATCCTTTTGTTTCTCCTTTTTTCAATCGTCGGGGTACACAATTGTATTTCTCCTCATTTCCCATACTCGGGTAACATTATATATCAATGTATATAATTCGCATCGTCGGGTATGTACAGGGTTTCCCCTAATTGTCTCTTTTAGTTCCAATTGTCGAGGTATGTCCATTGTTTTCCCTAATTTCTTTATGCGCGCGACATAAGCAATACCCATTAACAAACATATGGATTTACAAATCTACATATATCACGTGGCATGTAAATCATCTCAACGTCGGGCCGCCCTTCCGGTTTGAAGGTTTAAAGGGTCCCAGTATACTCTTGACAGTTGGATAGAAATGCGGATGCACTAGATAATGTCATGATTTCGTTGTTATTACCGGTTCTAAATATGACAATATCTATTTTTGATGAACTACTTCATAGCTAAAGTTCTCGTTTTAATATTGGTGTTTCGCGACAATTATTCAAAAAAAATACTCAACTTCATCGAACGAGAGTTAAAGATGAGTCAGCTTCTGAGAAAGTAAACGCATTTTATGCCTTTTAAAAGATTAATATCAACTAGCATGTCAATTACGATGAGCAGTATATGGCGGCATTGTTTATTTTTGTAATCAATCGAATTCAAAGCACAATGAGCGGGCATGACCATCAATAAATAGCTATGTTTTGGATAACGGCGATAAGCTACTGTATTAAGTTTCAACATCTAAGTGTTTTTAATGCATAACATTGCAGAGGATAAGCACTAACTGAGTGTTGGGCAAATATAATGATTATTGTGTCCCAATTATGTGTTTTTTTAATTGAAAGGTCCATTTACGAAAAGCACATGGTGATGGTTATTAAACAATGTTGATTTTTCTTTGAACCAAATTAATTGACTTGCCAATGTCTGTTGTTAGTATCCGATAGTGATGTCGATATCGGTTAACTGCTGCAGGATTAATATGATTAAGTGATGTTTTTCTTTGAAAACCGCGAGTGACCATATATCGTCTTGACTGTATCGGCATGTCTTTCTGATAAGAAGCGAGCTCACGGATGGGGTTCTGGTTGTCCAAAATGGACGAAGGAATTTATAAAAAATTACAAAAATCTAAAAAGGCCATTTTCGAAAGTTTGTAGCTAGATGAAATTTCAAAAGGAACACCTTTTTGAGGAACACCTCTAGTTTTGGGTTAGTTATGCATTGTACATTACGTTGTCGAGTAGATCAATTTATTACATACATGTATAAAGAACATATAAGAAAAACTAAGGGTGTGGAATTGCGACATTCTACACTCAAGCCTCGTTTTCGACTTTTCACCCACCTAATGTTAGATTGCGTCAACTTGCATTAGTAGGTCCCAAGACGGAGCATTTGTTTTACTTATTTTTTATAAAAGAATGGCACAATTTTTTTTGGCGATTTAATTGATCGACAGATCGATAGCTATCACTATATCAATTAGTGACGAAACTCCCAAGGGCGCAACCGCACTGAGGTTCGAACCAAGGACCCATTACATCACTTAATTTGTAAGCAAATCCGCGTTTCAAATCGAGGGCAATAAGCACATTTTTATTGCGATTGTCATATTATTTAATATGTTTAATTGTGATTTAATAATTTAGACAAGACGGCATGGCTTCTAGCTACTTTATTGATCATGGCTGTTGTGTCTCACATTGGTCATGTGATATCCGGACGGACATGTGATAATGAGTAATCAAAGAGAGGCATGCAAAGTTATTTATATAGGAATATATGAATGCGTACATAGTTAAATATATAGATGAGCATTATGAATGAGTTCATATGACAGCGATTATGAATAAATTATGAATATCTCATTCAAAATATAGAATAATCTTGTCACGGTTCAAATGTTAGAACTTTTGGTCAATAAATGACTGAAATATTAGTGATCAAAAATGTTAACATACTTGGATGACGCATACAAACGCTTGTCCAACGCTCTAACTGACTGAGCTAACAAGGCTGGCTGAAGTTATGAAGCGAAATACATGTATTTAAATAGATTATTATTCATAAAAAGGTGTGTGATAAAACAAAAACACCACTCGATTGAATATTGAAGGGAAATATCAGACTTTGCCAGTCAAATCTGAACTCACCCTTTTGGTTCGTCCAGATTTGACTGGCAGCGTGTGCTACATGTATTTCTCCTCAATATACAATCTCGTGGTGTATTCGCATTATTGCGAAATAATAATTCTCTTTTTGATAACTTTTGGACCAATATGTCGACAAAATAATAAATGACTGGCTTTGTACATGTTTTGTAGGTATGTTTTGAATCAAGGAAGAACAGTCAATGGTCGTAAAACAAAAATATTAATGTCATCTATTGTATTTAACTATACAATAATCACATTTCAGTTATTTGTTTATAATCAAACACTTATATCAAACATGTTTCATTAATATAGTCTACACTGTCTATCATACATTTCTTATGCCACAAATTTGGTTCAAACCTTGAGATGTTTCTTATATGGATGTTAAAACATGGATATTGTTTATTGTTCTGCGTCTGTTTTTCATCATCAAATCAAAGCACTATAAAATGCATTGTAGACATTCATTGTAAATATTGCAATATTTATATGTGTTACATTGTGTCTTCTTTCTTGTTTTTTTTTTTTGTTGTTTTTTTTTTGTGTTCACTGTGTCACCTCATTGATATGTTATTTCTCGTTTATATATTATTTAGTAAAATTACCATTGGTATAATTTTAATTGTAAGGGCTTAAGACTTGATAAAACCGTAGGGGTCAATGTGTTGTCTTAAACAGTCTAAAACGAGCCATTGCCATGTGTTTGGGTGCCACACTAAAACTCGCGTTTGTCTCGATCTAAATCCCCTCATGTTGGTGATAATGTATTCATTCCACATTGAGTTTCCTAAATGTTTGAGTGACAACCGCTTCCTTCTTGGGTCGCTTATTCTCATCTACTCCCCATTTGCTGCTCGTCCTATAAAGAAGATTGTCCCGAAAGGCATCTGTGCTCACCTCGGCTATAAATTTATCTGAAAATTACAAGATAACATATTTGAAAATTAACCAAATTTCACAGCGCTATATTTATATTGTATCAGGATTATGCGGATAGAAGATTTATCTGTATTTTCAGACGCCATCAATACATAGGAATTCTTCATGATGTAAATATGGATAAGCGTATTAGTTTAAGTTCAATTAGTTAAGGGACAAACAGTTTACACATAACGACTAAATAATGATAAGAAAATGAAAATAATTAATAAACGGATTGATTCTGATATTGATTGTTGTTATCATTTGAACTTATCTTTTTCAAATACCTTTCAGCTCATCAAGTGATCCCACCGTTGGACCCCTATAATCATCGGGAAGATATTCCTCTGGTAACAGTTCCATGGGAACTCGTTTGTAGAGTGTTTCTAAGTTGTCATGTACAATGATCTGCAAAAAACGCCAAAACACACTCAAAAGATACAATTTATGCAATAATAAAAGATGAGAGTGCGAATGATAAAATTTATATGCCAGATTTTGGTTATAGTATTACAAAATTGCCCAGTGCATCACTATGTAAAGACTGAAATTTAAGCTTTAAGAAAGAAGGCAGTGAATGTATTTAAATTGCTCATTTGTATTAGAATTGACAAGTAGCCAAAGGGTATGAAATAATTACAATTGCACTATATTCTTAGAATAACCTACGTTTATCACATGGATCCGTTTATAATTAAGATTTAAGCGAAATAAGTAACGTTGACTAAACACGTTGTTGCAAGGAACCTCTCAATTATCATCGAGACAATTAGCACGACTATATTTCAAAAGCACATGGTTGCTATATATATTTATTATGCTTATGATGTAAATATTTATTAATCTAATAACATTTTATATCAGATACTGAGTATATCAGATTAAGGGAATACCTTGTACCTGTTCAATATTGAAAAGTGTCTATTACACGAAGAGTTCATATTGGATGCCGAAGACTGATACTGAGTGCATCCAATTTTACCCCTGAGTGCAATTGACACCGAGCAATCTTTAATCTGAATAGTGTATTCCCTTTATTTTTTAGAAAACCATGACTTAAACAAATGTTTTTTTTTTTGCCATTTCACAATAATATGATACTTTTTTACCATATTAACAATCAGAGAATAGTTTGAAATGCTATGCTTATGAATCATCTTGGATAAGACAATTATTCAAGCGACATCAATCATATTATCATTAATGCATGTTTATTTTGTTTTATCGTGAAAATTTGATTTCGGAATTGCAATCGGAATATAGTCCGGGTTCAATACATAGAAATATTGCATCATATCCCTTCCTTATGCACCCTATGATGCACCCTAAAGCACCGTCCACACTGCACTCGCTCGCTCGCTTTTGTAAAAGCGAGCGAGCGAGCAAATTTCTCCCAGCGAGCGAGCGAGCACATGACCGTCCACACTGCACTCGCTCGCTCGCTGAGAGTTATGAAGACCTTAAACATTATATGAACTAATTTAACCATTTTTAAGATTGTTTTAAGCTCACAATAATTATTTTATTGATATTCAGAAGAGCTATATTTGCAAATTCCTTAGTAAAAATGAAGGAACATATGAAAGGAATAGACTGACTCCTAAAATCCTAATAATTGTTTTTTTTTTTCAATGGAATGATTTTATTTTGAATTTGCCAGCCAGGAACAAAGACAATACTGTGTCAGCAACTTTGCACAGAACCGCTAACAGAATAAACCATTCAAATCCTTAAACGCTATTTTATGGTTTAGAATAGAAACTGGTATGAGCAAGTAATAAAATAAGAATAATGTCAAATGCAATATTTTATCGATTCTGTTCGGTGAAAATACCAGCAAGATAGAAATTGTAAAAGAATATATATTTCACCGAATAAATCGCTGGGAACTCCTGTGTTTGCCTAAGAAGTTTAACAAAAATATATGTGAATTATCAATTATAGCTCTACCGTTTTTGACGCAGTCATATAAACGTAACAATTACATCAACGTAAACAATCAATTCATTAAATAACCAAATGCTTCTATCAATTGATATAATTATAAAGCAAGGTATATTTACAGGTTTGTATAAATAGAGAGAGTTCATTTTAATCCATTGAACGACTATATAGTAAAATGCATATGTTCATTTATAATTGTAAATATTTAGTTAAATAAAAAAATATATTTAATATTGTAAAACATATTTTTATTTTATTTGGTTTTTAATATTACATGGCATGATACCTTCATTCAGGTTGACTATATAAAAAAAAACTTTTAAGATATAATATTGCTATTTAAAACTGGTATATCCCCTTGTGCAGCCTTATTCAATTCCAGCGAGCGAGCGAGTAAGTAAAGTCAAAGAGCAATCCACTCGCTCGCTCGCTTTTGCAAAAGCGAGCGAGCGAGCGCAGTGTGGACGGTCACTATCAAAATGACCAAACTTATCAATTTACTCGCTCGCTCGCTTTTACAAAAGCGAGCGAGCGAGTGCAGTGTGGACGGTACTTAACTAAGTTATAAACTAAAGTATATTTCCTTCACATTTAGATTTGATCTAAAGGACATATACTCAGTGCCCAGTTAAGCTTACCCTGTCCTGAAACTTCTTCTTCAGGAATAGTTTCACGAAACCCATCAGTGTTTCCAAGAAAAGTCCTGTTTTATAGTAGTTGAATTGTTTCATTCTTCCTGGACTGTTATCCTGCCAAAAAAATATATCCAATATCTTATATAAATGTATTTAACTGCGTTTTCTTTTTGTAAAAGGTCCAAAAGTCCCCCAAAAATCTATTGCTTAGAAAATATACTTATGAACATGAATAAGAATTTAAACGAAGAAACGCAAATCAAATTATTACACATGTTTAATGCATCACAGGAAATGTAAAACATATTGGTTTTGTTGCTTCGACACAATACACATGAATAAGTTGATAATTGTATCTTAATGTAATATTCTTAACACCAATCGTAGATACCAGTTTGCAAGCATGTCCAGTATTATAATTGTCAATATTATTTAATGAATAACAATACCTGCCAGAGTTTATGAAATTTCTTCATGTCGCTTTGTTCACTCATTTGTGATTTGACGTGTTTTGCTGAAAAACCACTGAAGTCAAATATCAGCACTGAGCCGTTCACCTGCAATATTTTCATTGGCTACATTGATGAACCATTATCCCGGACAGCCCCAGCAATTATGCTGTTGATATTGCCTGACAATCGCGATCATGTAAATTTCCAAGTCATACTATTTCTAATCATCTTTTATCCTTGTTTTGTTCAGAAACATATTAAATATATAACATTCAAAATAAGTGAAAGGTTTCAAGAACATTTATTTATCACCGATTATAAACGTTTTCAGTTGCACAAATTATCTATAACAGAATGGCATGATGGGTGTCTTATCAAAGATTCTTCGTCTTACACACCTGTGTCATTTCACTGCGTAATAAATAGGTCCCCACAACAATGGCAGCTTTGACTGTATCTGCTTTGCTATAACGTTTAAGATCGGGATCTAGAGTTCCTGATGAAATACATTGAAATGTTTATGTGATAAGTGCTTGTATAAGCACTGATCACATTAAAAAATGTAAATTATTTAAACATAGATTGTTTCATTTCTTATTGCAGATATTGTGAATATTTGAAGCAGAACAAAAAACAAAGAGTTGTGCTCTTTTATCGGTCCCACAAGTAACCGTTCATCTGAAAAGACGCACCCCACTTAATGTTATTGGCATTTTTCTCGAAATTTAAGTCAAATCGTTGTCACTATACGTTCCTTTAATTGAATAAACATAAAATGCAGTTTAAATAATAATCATATAAAAATAAAGAACTACTTGGAATAACGTAATTTTCCACCGCAATAAACCGATCATGACGTCTGTTTCATCAATTCTATATATCATATTAGCTGATTTAGAGTTGATTAAGAGCGAAGTAGAAACTATTATAAAACTAGCTTCAAAGGCGTGAGTTTTGTAATAGTTTCTCCTTCGCTCTAAATCAGCTATATAAACGAACAGGAGTGTTTTATTGCTATCATAACAATTGAAAGTAGTGCATAAATAAATTTAGATTCGAACTGTATAAAAAATTTGCGAACAATTAGTCATGATAATAACAATAGAGAAAAATATTTCCATCATGTTATAATGATTGTTAACACTCTTTACCGCAATACAGTCTCAATACTTACCCAGCCTATAAAGCACCACCTGGCAACCCGTACTGGTTCTTTTTGGAAGAGGAATCGAATATCTAAAAATGTATGATTAAGTTCACTAAAACAACATTTGACACTAGTTTTAATATAAACCTATGATTTGTTACAAATCATAAAGTTTCCAAAATTGACAACATGGGACAAACAAAATTCACTAAAAAGTCGCCGCTCAAAAAGTTTCGACCCATAAAGTTTCGAAAATTGACATGTGGCCCAAAAAGTTTCCGCCCAAAAAGTTTTTGAACGGACACTTTTTAGGTGGAAACTTTTTGAGCCCGTTTTGTCATTTCTGGAAACTTCATAGCCGGACACTTTTGGGGCGGATACTTAATGGGCGGGTCCCGCTTTTAACATATTGTGCTTTGTTTTCATTTAGTTTCTCGCCCTTTAAGAATGTAGATTTCATTAAATAGCGATTGAGGTAAAAGCATAGTTATCCGGTGGAGTAGAAGTAGGAACACGCTGCATGGACATAATCGTGCATGAAAATGTGTCATCATTCCAATGCGCAAGTTATTATTTTTCAGACTAATTAAAAACAATTACCCTTCTCTCAATATAGTTTGGACTTTCTCGTCGCGAGAGTCCACATCGCACATCCAGTGTTTCAATTCTCCTCGGAGGGTCAAACCCCCGTCGATCATCTCGCGCGCGCGCAGTTGGCTGAATTTGGCTCCGCGGAGATACATCAGAAGCTCCCAGTCCTCTGAATTATGAATAAAAATATATTACAGTCGTTTAAATTCATAATCACTAGGTTAAAACGAATTAACATTAATTACGAATAATGGTATCCAAATTAATATAATATATTCCACAGGATACATAAATGAAAATGTATGTCGTTAAATAATTGGCATGTTTTACACAGATCCCTCTACCAAGAAATTATCAGTGTTAAAGAGAA
>LQRL01103837.1:10977-32290 GCA_001703475.1 Hydroides elegans
ACCTTCATTAATTGGTGTCTATATCTAGAAACGCATTCATATTTCCTGCGTATTATCTGTTTCATGACCTCGAGTCGTTCGGTTTCCCATACTCTTTCAGTTATGACTCTCCTTCCTAGCCTTTTGGCTTCACATGCGTTTCTTGCTTGGATGATGTCTTTTGCCACATTCACTTTCCCATGACTCATCGCCTTCATGAATTGGTATGCATGCTCACTTGATGCAAATTTCCGCTCGAACACGCGAATGGTGCACGGGTAAAAATTGCTAAGTGTTTTCCCCTGAACGTAGTAATATTCTCCAAGGGGTTTCCCCTGAACGTAGTAATATTCTCCAAGGGGTATCACGCTTCCTTCTGGGGTTTCCATACATCTCTTCGACGTGACTCGTTCTGTGATGATTCGTTGTGTTGGCCAGACTGTGAAGGCGGTCTTCACCTCCGTTCCGGCCATTCGCTTGATTCGTGGTGGGCACCAGACTGAGGGGGTGGTTGTCACCTCCGTTCCGGCAACCCGTCTGATTCGTTGTAGGCACCAGACTGTGGGGGAGGTCTTCCCCTCCGTTCCGGCCATCCGCTTGACTCGTCGTAGGCACCAGACTGTGAGGGTGGTCTTCACCTCCGTTCCAGCCCACATTGAGGTTTGCTATTGACTGTGACCTGGGCGCACTTTCGCCGGGTGAACATTCGTCGCCAGATCCACATAGACGCGGTCTCTGCATTGTCCCCTTCAGTTAACTCCGTCTAACTTTGCCTACTATTCCGAGCATCTTCAAAGCTCTCCACGATGAGAAAATAATCGTTGAGTGTATTTAACTTGGTAATCCATAAAGTGATGAAAACGAATGAAATAATTATGATCACATTTAATTCGTAGCAATAGTAAGGTTTATAACAAGGATCTACAATCATATGACACTTTCAATTTGGCAAATATGTTTTGTCGAATTAACACATTTTGTACGGAGCCCTTAATTTTTTACCCAATTAGGTGAAGCTTTTAAAAATCTAAGCCTATTAAACATGATTGATCTTTTTGACCCGAGTACTGTTGCTATCTCAATTCCCGTCCATTCGGCTGTCTGTTAACATTTGAGATACAGTAGTTTGTCCGCTTCACTTTTGTATGAAACCTTTGATTAAGAGTTCTAAAGCTTATCACAATGAAAGAATATATTTTGCAGATGTGCAACGTTGATGTTTCAATTTGATCGACCAAAAAATATAAAAATTACGTGGGTCTCGTGGGTATTTAAAGAGCAAAATAATCATCTCCAGCTATTGTCAATCGACAGATTTTTTGTGATAAAGATGTTTATTGCATCTATTTATAGTTAAGAGGGTTTACAATAAAGCTGTACAAGGTGTTGCACTTTGTCCTTGGACAGTCTTGTTATTGATAAGTTCAGGCCCGAGATCAGTTACTTTTCGGACGGGCAAGCAACTTTTTGAGGTTACTGGCTCGGCGGATCAGTATTACATCTGGAAATTATTTATACTATAACCTATTTTTTTTATCGATTCCTAAATTTTAATCAGAAAAATGTTCTCTTGCGCTTCTGGCGCTCGCATCTTCAGTCATCCAGGTTTTGCAAATATTTACGTGGTGATTATCATAAGAAGTAAAGTTTATTGTTCGTTTATCACGATGGTATACACAACTTGTTCATTTACATATATTTGTAATTTTATCATTTGAGATTGAAGTTTTTCGGATATGCTATAATATGAGGGTAGCATCCAAAGCAATCATTACCTGCATACGCGATCGTCATTTTGGCTGTACGAAAGTTGTTTTAGATGGCACTCGCAGGCCCAACAATGCGGTTTTAAACATAACATTTTAAATGTAATGTTTGATTTATACTTGACACATAAATCCTGAATCAATTTCACTCGCGCCTTCTGCGCTCGCAGCTTCTTTTTCAATATTTATCGTTTTCGCTCGTAAATTTTCAAGGATATTTCCGTAAATGCGAATGTTAACATTTAGGGTAATGTAATACTCTATATTCAAAGAGCGTGCCTGTTAGATTTCGGCCGGGCTAAAAAGATTTTAGGGTTACTGGCCAGTCTGAAATTTGGCTTAAGCGCGATCACTTGTTAAATTAAGAAAATATCGTGATTTTATGCATAATATTTCGGGCCGACAACTTTTCGGTCGGGCCGACAAAAAATAGAAAATGTGGGCCCGACGGGCCAACAGAAATTTGGATGATTTGGTGATCTCTGTGAATGATAATATAATCAACCATGATCATCAGACATTTATTGATCGGTAAAACGCCTTCAAATTAGTCGACCAGCCAACAAAATACCATCAAACTTTTATTAAGAATCAATCATAGGCCCGGTATTCGAATTAAATCAAGCAACCTATCCCACCAATGTATGCATCATTCAGTCAATAATAAATACAACAAAGCACAAAATCTAAATGAACGTAAATCGAATTTCGATATATCGATCCCTGCTTTAATACAAATCTTTGTATTTTAAAGAAAATCAAAAGAGGTAAACCCTCCTGTTTTTGCTGAGGACTATTACTACCCCCCCCAGTCCGTCTGTTCACATAGTGAAAGAATATATATTATAGATGTGAATATGTATTATAGATGTGCAGCATTAAGATTTCAAAAAAAATGACGAGGATCTGAACTTAAAGGAGATGGGTTGTATTTCGTAGCACGTTGTCTTCGGTACTTTTGTATGAATGCAACAGTTATGAAACTTCTTATAGTGTACGAATGTATAATATAAATGTGCAATGTTGAGGTTTCAGTCTAAAATATTGTCAAAAATGCGGCGGTCTGAACATGGAGCATAGAGAAAGATAGCATCTATACCGTGACACTGAAAGGGCGATATTGTGATGACGACGTTTTGACAAGAGTACCAACGACAGATTTTTAGAAGTGTGTCTAAAATGACTTATTTTTTGTTATGAAGCGAATTCATTTGCATCTTAAAGATGTGAAATGTATTTTCTTTATATGAAAACTTTATCTTTTGCTTGCCAACCAGGAAATCCTGAAAATCGTTGCCTGCAAAAATAGATACACTTCAATGCTTAATGCCAATCTGAAAGCTCATCAAAATTAGTATATTCCCATGTTTTGGCCCTTATTTGCTCAAAACTGGGTTAATTCAATGTAATAATTGCATTTTATGGATCATATTTCTTTATATAAAACAAAAGAAAATATTATTCTGTTATGTGAAAATGCCAGCAAGGAAGATTTCCAAGCAGAATAGATATTTCACCAAATAAATTGCTAGGTACTGTTTTAAGGTCGATGTTGCAAGGACGACGTTCTGCACCTGGTATTTTGAAATCAATATATATTCGTGATAAAAATTAAATATTGGTTAGAATGGGTATTTGCATATCTGATGTTTATGTTTGTAAATGAAGCTGTTGAAAATGTGATGGTAGTGTGTATTTGTAGGGAGGGGGGATCCTGTTTTCAGGACGACATTTCAGACAGACAAACAATTCTTCACGGGGCGGGGGTGTTTGCATCTCTGATGCGTGTTTTTTTTCTTGTTAGAACACTGAAGCACTGTATATAATCGATCTGTGAAGTTTGGGTAAATCATATTAATACATATGTATGAATATCTTAACACACTAAACAAACAACGTTGGTACCGATCAGATGCAGACGGTCCTATTACCTGAGAGGAAACGATGTACGCAATAGATAAAAACGTATATACAATATCCGTATGAAGACATAGCTCTTTTGAATTAACCCCACTGGCAAGGCACAACCCCACAGGCATAGCTCATAAAAACTCCATAATATCAGTTAAGATTGGACTGCGAAACATCTCGTTGAACGCTGTTGGTTCATTGCGCGAGCAAGACCTTAGTGTGATCAAGCTTAACCGAACATCAAAGTGTTCAGATGAGCAGTTATTCCCGATTAACCAGGTTGGAAGTGGGATAGGAATGCCTGTTGCAAAAAAATATATATATATATAAATATATCAAATAGCATCAAGTCTTCAATCAAATGCTACAAATAGCTATTTATTTTTCTACACCACACATAGCCAATTACCACATCAACCTTTCTTTGTTTTATTACAGAATGCAGAAATAATCAATCAAATAGTTCACTCAAATATCTAAACCAGGGAAAAAATAGTTTCCAAATTTGCTAGGTCCTGGGCTCTAATGAAGAACACAATTATAAACTTTTTGTGGATTTCTATTATTCCAAAGCACACAATATTATTTTAGTTGTAAGGTGGTTCAATTAATAAAGGGGGCGATGTCAATAATGTTTCATTCATTTGTATGTTACGACAAATTATATCTAGGTATGAAGATATATATTAGCTTCCAAAAGGGTATATGAGCTACAGATTTCATGTGCTTGGGAACCATGCGATTTACTTCTATAAACTAAAAACTACATATACAGATACCATATACATACAGATGAAGCCTTGTACTCATATAGCATCAATTAATCAACTTTCAGTCTATGCAAAATTGATATGACTCGGGATGTTTTATAGAAATAAAACTAATAACTGGTTTCCCTCCTTTAAAAGAGTCCAAAGTTTTATTTTGTATCACCCATTTTAATGAGAACTAAAGGTAATTCGATGTGATCATCCACGATTAATTCATAAATACATAACACATAACATGTCCGTCGTTATTTTAGATCCCGTGACACAGTATTTAGTCATATTTAAGTTGTTTGGATGAGTGATAATAAAAGAATTACATGTACACCAGTCGTATAGGCCGCTGTGTAATTCTAGCAAAGTAATATCGATATATTTATCAAAGCATATGTCATATTCGCGCAAGCCCTCCATATTAAATTTGGTTAATTTGTTAAAATTTTCACTGGAAGTGCTGCACGACCACCAATTCAAGTATTGCCATAGCCAGCTCTAACAAGCCCTTTAAGTTTATGTCTGCGGCCAACAGGTGAATATCAGGGTTATTAAGAGCTAGGCAATAGCCTTTCTGACTTAACTAATGAAGGATATCTGATGTGTAGAAATACGATTATCTCTCGTTGTTTCTTGTTTAAGCTTTTTATATACTCCGTTTTAAGCCATATACCATTTAGGGGCATATACTAAAGGCCTAGAGTTCGTATGTTCCAAGGACCATACGAGAGTGGAACGCCCTCCCATCGCATTTCGTAACAGCACCTAACTTGAATCAATTCAAGAGGTGCCTATCTGGAGCTCTATAAAAACTCAATCCTTCTGTGCCCGCACGCACCTGTAAACAGATGTACAGCACTGGGGTTAAAGCACGGAAACTGCATATCAACGAAAAAGAACAGTATGAATAAATTAAACAAACCAATATGACAGATCGACATGCGCATAAACACACTGACAAAGGCTTTCAATTTTGAAGTTGATCAGTTATGCACGAAGAAGAAGAAAGAAGAAGAGTTGTGGTGTATGTCCGTCTGTCTAGCCGTCTGTCTAGCCGTCTGTCTAGCCTTGGCGTACAGATGTGCCTTTTGGCAGTTTCGGTCCCATTCGCCATCGGAAGTTTGCCGAATTTGGCCAAAATACCCCAAAACAGTTGTGAAAATATAGTCGCAAGGTAAAAAAATCAGTAGCATGCTCTACAAGCTGAGCAAATACACGTAAATTCGCCATTCGATGTTTCAGCTATTTAGGAGATTTCTTTTAGTTGTTTAATCGATCATGATGATGAATTCCACCTCCAGGTCAGCGGTTAGAATAGTGTTATAAAATATTTTAATACAACATTTAATACAATATTACATCTTGAAATGCTGCCCGAAAATTACTTGAAAGTGGTATATACTATTTAGAAGAATTCATATTCATGGTGCAAATCTTTGTTTCTTTAAAGCTTATTTTAGATTGTAAAAAAAGGCACATTCTCTTCAAAGTTAACAATTTTGTGCTGTTCATGAAAACTGTTAGGCATTATAAACGCAAAATTTTATTCGAAAATATTGTGAATCTTTCTATTTTTCTAAATAACCCTTGTTTGTAAATTTTATTCTAAAGTTTCAAATTCCAATTTCAAATTTGAAACAGTTTATCTGAAGTTTTTATATCCATGCATCATCCTGAATATTATGCGTCTTTCCCTTTTACGTCTGATAGCATTTAAGGAACCTCTTTTTATGGCGGCGCATTTTTTTTAAAGAAAATATAAGTATTTGTAATTTTGTAAAAGAATCACAAATGGGAAACTTTCAGGATTGATCAATGATGTGTTGAAAAATTATTAAATGTCCATGGTGAGAGCTTAGATTATATCGGGCGAATTTCACCTTATCAACTCACTGTATTAAAAGTTATTTGCGTTACGGCTTTGTTACTTCGCACAGCGAATATTGTATATGGAAGACATGCATCGTCCATGTTTCCATTTGATTGACCAATAATGGGTAAACGGAGGGTTTTTTTTTTTTTTTTTTTGCAAGCATTAAACGTTATTTTGACACTTTTTCGTGCGTGGAACTTTGGGATGAAGCGCATACATCATGCATATATATACCGGTAGGTAGTTCCATGATATTTAGCTGCTCTCAGACAGCATCTAGGCTTGTTTTTATTTATGGATTCGCTACAGGGTTAATTATTCCCATGTCCATTGAATGGCAACGCTCAATACATCTTATTAATGTGTCAGGTAAAAATAAGGATAGTATGCAAATAAAGAACGCTAACCAGGCTGCTAGAATCTCGTGTGGTCCATATCATGTTCCATTGAACAAATATATACCAGATTGCGACATTGTCGGAGAAAAGCACAAAGCATAACTGTATACCTTATAATAATTTCCAGAACGGAGAAGCAGCTAACATTAATCAGTGTTAATCTATTATTCATATAGGTATTTTTGTTTAGGATTTGGATATATTTTTCTTCTGAATTATGAAATTGTAAAAGCTATTGAAGGTGTGGTTTCGGTTACAAAAATTAATTTCAACATTAAAGAGCGTTAGCTTGGGAAACTTTTGGTTGTCATATATTCACGATTTGTGCACATTTCATGATTAAGACCCTTGTTAATTTATTACTGGATATATAGGATCGAATCCACTTGAAGGCAGGTAAATATACGTCAGTGTTCTTTCGCAATATTGTAAAGGAGCATTTCACAAGTATAAATGGTAATTAGCTCTCCTCATGTACATGATTGGATCACATTTACCAAATAGCATTAGTAGATAGTTGAACGTACATTGATTTATTTAGTTTTTTTTTTAAATCGTGTATTTTACATAAATATACGATTGTTAGTGAACTTTGAACGTTTCGTTTTATAGATACCTTAGTCTATGTCTGAGACCCCTGTTTTGCCGGGCACCCCGGATTCCGGAAGTGAGGTCAAGCGTAACCAGGTAGCGCCCGCGACAACGACGACAACGCAAAATAACCATTCGACGCACATGGACGGTGCCCAAGGTCATTATCGCAGCAAAGAGGATATTGAGATGAGGCCAAACTCACAACAGGCGTGTATAGGTAAGTATGTTAACTGATTAGTGATTTTTCTAAAATTCAAAATAAGTGGTACGTAGAAAAGCGTCCAAATATGACGAATATATATGTTTTATTAAGTAACATTTAAGGGATAAGTTGTGAACTTTTGAAGTTGGGAACCAACAACTTTTTTCTACCAAGAGTGTATTAAAAGTATCTTGCCGCAGTGGAGGTGTGGTCATGGTCCTTGGCAATCACTGCGAAATTGGAGGAAAAACAATTGTTTTATTTATCGCCAGCGAAACTGATTTGCAAATAAATGTAGCCTCTTGTCTTTCAATTTTAAAGTGATCGCAAGTTTCTTGGACCGCATTATTATTCATCTTAAATAGACCGTCGCTAAGACCGCTATTTATCATGCGCTCGCAGGAAATTGGACGTCAGAATACGATTTCATTATGAAAATGTTTGTTTGAATAAAATCGATTGAAAGCATAATGCTTCAGTTTTAAGACAATTAACAACGATGCATGGCACAATGTGGTATGGAATGAAATCCATATTATATCGCCCTATAGCTTGTAACTATGTTGTATATGCAAATAATAGCTTTGCCAGTTTTCGCACATTATCAATCTTGCTAATGGGCGTTATATTTCCTTGAACTCGTTACTATTGATGCATCTGCTCAATCTATACGTTGAATATATTTGCGGACTGAAGAAGAGCCAAACAAGGGGATGCGTCGCTTGAATAAACAGAATTATAGATTTTTGGACCGAGTCCCTTCATGTGTGTAATTGCTTCGATCGGGCTTGCTTGCCGATTGTCAACAAGAAAATCGATTTTTGTTTTGCTTTCACAAAAACAAAACTTTTAAGGCAATTATCAACACGCTTGGTGATTGAGTGCCCTGAAATATGACTAAAGTAAATATGAGGTAGTTACATGATTGACAATGCTTAACTGTATTTTATTCGGGGTATATGGTAAATAAAAAGCACTGGTGTTGTTATGATGGTCATAAATGTGTAGGTCGAGTGTTTTGTCAAGTACCCAATAAACGTGTGATATAACATAGAGACTTTTCCAAAGTATTTCGAAATAAGTAAAACATGAGAAAAAAGTATGTGGTAACATATTTCTCAATCGTAAAACATTGAGTTTTGAGACAAAACTGATGGTAGGATAGCTGTTGCATAACTGTAACGGATAATAATATAAATCGAGTGAAAATCGAGTGAAAATCGAGTGAATCTTAATATCGGAAGTTGAAGGGAATTCGAACTAAACTCCGTTTTGTTTTGGTATAATATGAGCCAAAGTTATAGCATGGCTAAAAGAGCAAACACGCAGACGTCCGAACCTGTTAGTTCCAGTGGAGCCATTCTCATGGAGGGTACGCTTCTTTGAACTAGAATGAAAAAAAATCTTCATATTTGCTATATTGCGTTTTAAAAAAATGCCCGATGGCTCTGGTCATATGGGACGCTACGATGAGCAACAGCGATACTATTCTTATGTGTTCTTTGTGGGACTTTTTGACGAATATATGTAAAAAACAAGAATCACCATCGCTCCACGTCGCTACCCGTGTGCCTTGACCCTTACCGTTTTTGTGCTGTTTTCGATATATTCTAATTTACAACATGAAAAATAGATATTCTATATTTTTTTGGTTTATGCGAAGAGTGACTGCAATCATTATTTACAGAAAACGTATACTCAAATGATATAAAATAGTCATATAACCGTGAAATCGCTAATAACAAATTGCAAGTGATGATTGAGATCCAGAGATTAAAAGCCTGCCAATATTGGAGATACGTTTACTGACCTTTTCTGCATGTCGATATAAATAGCACATAAAACACATTGAGTTTATTAAGATATATAACGGCTAGGAGATATTGAAAACATATCGAAATATATAGATAGGTACCTGCTGCGATTCTTTGTAGCTATACCATATACAAGCTATTGATATTAAAAATATATACCGGGTACTCTACATAAAAAATCTTAATAAATTTTAATCGTTATAAAATCTTAAAGGTAGTTGGCGTTTCAATACTTCTTTTTACCACCCCAATACAAAAATACATGGTTGAAAGTCATTAATTGATATTTAATATTTTTTATTTTCAAAAAATCGATATCATACCTTATTTAAGATTCAGGTTAACGGGCCTACAATGAACGTTGCTGGAAGCATAATGTACGCTTGAATATGAGAAATGTATCACCCAAAACGCCACATGTATTTATAGTGAATGACTCCTCATCACAAGACTCCAGGACTGTGTTTACAACGATCACGAGACACGCTCATTTTGAAAATTATCGCAATGTAGCTTCATGTAGACCTACTTCTCTGTGATGAATGTTAGATGAGATGTGATAAGTGCCCAGGAAGTAACACATTAGTAATAGTTTATATATTATTGAATATAATTTATGACGTTCGGATCTAATTTATTCAAAAATGAGTGTAAGAAGTTATGATAGAATGTCAGGAAGCAAAGGTAGGATTTCAACTATCTGGTTACAATAAATGCAACGCACATTTTTTTAATATAAAACTACCGGTAGCCCATATAGATGATGTGAAGGACGTCAGGCTATCTAGTGAAAGTAAATTACATGTGACGCTCTCTTACTCCACGTCGACCATTTACTTTAACGTGCATTACATTTATGTTTATGTTCATGTTTTCTCTTTTTCTGAGGCACATGTACATGTTTTCTCTTTTTCCAAGGCACAAACTTTTTTTCGGAGAAAACTTCCGGCTCGCATAAAGGACATACCATGCTTGCTCTGATATTAATACTCTATGGTTTCGTTCTCATTTACTCGGGTGACATTTTCCAATGGCCTGATAATAAAGAGGCGTGGCACTCAATGTTCATGCAAAAGCACGATAAAAAAGCCACTTTTTGTGTTTTGTTAAATAGCAATAGAAGTTATGACAATTTTAGCATGGAAACGAGATTAATATTAAATGAATGTTAAAAGAAAGATTTTGTTGTGATCGTTATAGTGATACAATGGTCTGGAACGGGAAAAAGACAGAAGATGGGGTTGGGGAGGAGGGGTGTGACGTGATGTATCGGGTTACGTCCATATTGGACTATGGTCCGTTACAATCATGGGTTACTGCTTGTGTTTCCTGCTCAATTACATCTCCGAGATATGAGCAATAACTAGAATTACACGTTATTCTAATAAGAAATGTCAGCTCATTGCTTCATTGGTGACATACCGGTATAATGTGCTTTAGTTCGTCAATGCTAGTCACCACATAACTTACGAATACTATAAATAAGCCTTCAAATGTTGATAAACGTCTAACATTAAATGATTCTTTGGTGTAATGACCCTTAATCACACGTATTTTCATTTTTTTTTAACTAGGCGTTTCTATGACAAAATCCGCGTTCTTATACACATAACGTACTATGGATGGCAATACATGCACAACTACAATCTATTCTCTTATTATTTTTTAGAAGAAGACCGAGAAGAGGACGGTGTCGGTTTCGAACGCACGGAGTCGGCCGGGTGTTGCTCGAGTCTATGCAGCGTCGTGCTCTACTTCCTGTCTATTATTGTCATCATCTTCACATTCCCCTTCTCACTCTGCGCCTGCATCAAGGTGAGTCTCCGAAGAATAACAAATGTGGGTCATTTAGGTTGAAAGGGACTGCAGTAAAAAAGTTAATTATCTGATATATCAGGGATACACTTAAGCTCAAAATCGACGGCGCGCTTGCGCGACCGTCATCTAAAACGACACTCGCGCGGGCAAAATGACATTCGCGCACTATGTTCAACTTTGAAATAAAACCTTTAATGCGAGCGCCGAAGGCGCGAGCGCATTTTTAAAGGTGCTTAAAAATAAAGTTTTTTTGCATAGTGTGGATTTCCATCAAATTGACACTCGCACTAACGCGAGTGTCGTCTGAAATGACACTCGCGCTGGCGAAACGACGGTCGCATATGCGACTGTGCGGCCGCTAAGGTGCACCCCTGATATATTATGACTAAAAGGAGTTTATTACTATTGATAGGATTTCAGGTTGTTGCTCAATAGGTTTTGATTAAAAAATATATCTTGTTATAATTATTCTTTACATTCCCCTTTCTCACTTTGTGCCTGCATCAAGGTAAGCTGTCACTGGAATAACCAGTGTGGGTCACATTGGTCTGATGGTGTGGCCAGGTTCGAGCGGGATATTTTGCGATCGCTGCGATATTCAAAGTACATTTATAGAAAAACCATTATCGATAGATTTCCCACTCTCTTTGAATTTCGCAGCTATCACAAAATTTCGCTCGATCTGCTCGATCCTGGCCGCACCATAAGTTTGGTTGGTTGGTTTGGTTGTTCAATTGTTTTTGACCTCGCTCCACCAAACTACAATAAATTCTTCACATCCCCCTATATCCCCTATCTCGTGCTTGCATCAATTTAGGTTTGGTTGCCATACGATATGTTTTGCCAATGCCAAGAGTCAACTGACGACTTTCGTGCTTAGAAATATATACGATATCTCTATTTAAGTTGCTATAGAGGGAGAAAACTGGTCCAAAACGTTCATATGAAACCCCTTTGTGTCGTATCGGGTCCAGTTTGTGGTTACAAAATGCCACACCCTGCTCAGCCCTAGAAAACCATCACTTTCCGTAAGATGCCTTTAGGTAAGGCATTTGTTGTGGAACGGATTTTTTTTTCTCAAGCAATAGCAAGGCTACATTTCTTTGGAACAACTCCAAGAAAGTTCTTTTCATGTTTCTTGCTTTACTTTGTTTTGGTGTTGCTTGATTTATGACTGCAACAACCTGTTAATGCGTCTCGCAGTTGATTGATCGAACTACAACTAGGCTATTTCTAGATGATAGGTCGTAATTTGACCTTAAAGATTAATACTCTTTTGATAGTATAATACACTTGTTTTTGCTTTTGAGTAAAATTGTTACCTAACAGCTCATATACAACTGCATTGAGTTTGATTTTGATTTCATATTCGTAACAGGTGAACATGCGGTGAGAGTTTTTTATTCGATTTTGTTAGGTTTTGATATGTATATGATATTTCATAGTAGGCTGTTTTGTAAATTCAATTACCTGTAGTTATAAGTCATATTTCATTAGAGTAACAATAAAGTGCATGAATTCCATGTGGTTCGTTGTTACAGATCGTGCAGGAGTATGAAAGAGCAGCCATATTCCGTCTTGGTAGAGCTTTACCGGGAGCCAAGGGACCAGGTATACTTTTCAAACATTGAAACATCAATTCTTTTGTTTTAGCCGGGTAGAAATTGTTGAACATTGCTTATTCGCAATTCTTAATAGCTTGCATAAGCTCAGGTTATATTGACATTTTCAAAAATATCAATGTAAATGAGAACCAAGCATCGGATTATAAAATCACCCTGCTCTGGATGAAAGAGCAGGTTAATGGGTTTTGTTATAGATTTTTCTAACACAATTATCATTCAGCCAGCCATTATGATTATATGGAACGGCAAGTGAACGGAAACTTCTTACAAATTGAAGGCATGAATTATTGATTCATTCTATCGTTTAGTTGCGCCATTACATGCGTGTATTATCCCAACTACATACAAATATTACATAATTCAACATCGAAAATGATATTCATCATATAAATAGCATATAAGTAAACCACTGAGGGTGTTTTACAAGAAAACAAACATTTTAAGGGGCTCTCAATATAGATAGTTTAATGTACACTTGCATTGTTTTACCCCACCCCTTATTTTCCGTAATCCCCTAGACTTAATCCCCACACGGGTTAGTTTTAAAATATTAACCGCTCTCAGAGGTTAATATTTTAAAACTAACCCGTCCCGCAACGAGGTCAGAACGGACAGAGAATGTATAGAGCCTGAATGTGTGCCACATGATAGCTCAATTAAAAGTGACTTAATAATCAATAAAAGGAAAACAAACATATGTTAATATGTTCCTAGGGCCAGGCCACATTGTGAGCTTTTTTGTGATTTTCGCCCCGTCAACTATATTTTTCGATACATTCCTCTATGGAAAACTCAAAAACGCACTATAACGCTCGTTGCGATTTTAACGCTAGTCGAAAATTTGGGTTTCTCATAAGGAGTACATATGAACCACTTTTAGTTATGGTGCGTTCTGCGACCCTTTGCTTATGTCTGCGGAATTGGATTTGGTATAAAATGAAGCAACCTCAGCGGTGAGAATTCCATCGGAATTTCTATATTTTATACCAGAGTCAATTCCCTAGACGCAGACACAAAGGGCCGCTGAACGTAAAATACGTCTAAGAAATAGCATAATTGAATATAACGTGTATGTTTTATTTATCAACTGTCATGACGTAACTTTTGTGCCTGAAAACAAATTATGTTTGATCTAGGACCACATTACGTTTTCAGGTCGACGTCCCTTTACGCTCGTTTGGCTCCAAATAAGAATGTTCTCTCGACATTCCATTATGGAAAACTCAAAAACGCACTATAACGCTCGTTGCATGATATTTCGAGACGTCGTTTTCTCTATTAAAAAAACGTCAAACTTTTTTATGCGTCAATCATTGGACATTACTCATATAACCCAAAAGGAATTCACAAGAAAATGAACATAAGTTTACTTTAAAAATCAATATTCTTACAAATTTTAAACTGTCGTTGCCAAAATAAAAGAAAATACATAACAAATATGAATGAATTTACCTTGGATTTTACGCGAATTTGCAAATGGAGAACTATCCTTCCTTTATCTTTTTCTGAATGAAAATGAAACTAAAAGTCTTGTCATTCTCCTATGTTATGATTGAATTATTAAAATTTAATCCCTATAGATTTATATTTGACATTCCAATCAATCAATGTCAATGTTAACGGGATACATGCAAAATTCGACAATTCGCCAATTCGATAATTTTCCTATATCTCCATTTTTTATTTCAATTTAATTTTTCGGTTTTGTTGTGCTTTTTTTGTCAAAATTAGTTGCTATAAGAAAGAAAAAGTTTGTGGAGGAAGTGTACATTAAACTCGATAATGAACTCGATATGTTGATTCTGTATAAAATTAACCTATAATCTAGTTTGTGACTTTTGCAGAAAACCCCTCGACGCTACGCGTCTCGTGGTTTTCTGCAAAAGTCACAAACTAGATTATAGGTTAATTTTATACAGAATCAACATATCTCGTTCATTATCTCTCATTTATACATATACCTATAATGTATAATGTGATTGGTTTAAGATGACAAGCTAGCGATTACTTCTATAATACATTCTTTGTACTATATTTAGCATATATTTCCTCCAAAAACCTATTTTGTATTAATTGAAAATGTCAAGTTTGCGATAAATTCTAATATTTTTAATTCTCCAAGGCATGTTCTTCATCGTTCCCTGTGTGGAGAACTTCGTGAAAGTAGATCTGCGTACGCTCTCCTTCGACGTCCCGCCACAGGAGATTCTCACAAAGGATTCAGTGACCGTAGCGGTGGATGCTGTGGTCTACTATAGGATCTTCAAGCCAATGACGTCAGTTATCAAGGTTTGTAGGATGATCGCCATTCCCAACATAGTGATTGTGTCATAAAATACCGATCATTAAAATCCAAAGGAAAATAAAGCAGTTGGCTATTTCATTTTTTTTATAGATCTTTGAAGTAAAGTTTATTTGAAATAATCTATGTTAAATAAAATGTGTGAAAAAATATAGATATTTATATTAGAGGTTCAATTAACCTGACAATAACTCAAACATTATTCATACATAAGTTATTTTTGAGGAAGGGACTTATAACTGTACATCTCTCTTTATATATAATATACATGTATGTATTACCAAATATAACACATCGTGTTGTATAATTTTAGGTCCAAAATGCATACCACTCGACGCTGCTGCTGGCGCAAACGACCCTGCGAACGGTGTTGGGAACCAAAGAGCTCAAGCAGGTGCTCTCACAGAGGGAGCAGATCCAGACCGAGATGCTCGTGAGTGCAACCATTAAATGTGATTAACGAAATATAAAAGTTTGTTCGCATGGTTTGATAAAAAATAGAAATATATATATATATATATTGATGCATACGCTTGGCCCATGTCTCAATGTTTGAGCATTTTCAACAAATGCTCATCAACTAAAAAATAATGAGCACTTAATGTGTATCGTTACAGTTAATTGTTATCCCCCGCCTCCCTAGCTGGGGCGGGGGATATAGAAACGCACCGTGTCTGTCCGTCTGTCTGTCTGTCCGTCTGTCCGTCCGTCCAGATGAGTTTGTCCAGGCGATATCTCAGACACTGTTCACTGTAGGTGGATGAAACTTCACAGCTGGATAGAATATATACCAAAGCTGTGCCTCGCAAGGTTATTTTTGAAATTTTCGAAAAAATGTAATTTTGGCGATTTTTTGAAGTTTTGGACTTAGTCGTTTTCCGTGATAGATTTGTCCAGGCGATATCTCAGTTACTGTTCACTGTAGGTGGATGAAACACCACAGCTGGATAGAATACATACCAAAGCTGTGCCTCGCAAGGCTATTTTTTGAAATTTTCAAAAAATGTAATTTTGGCGATTTTTGAAGTTACAGACTTAGTCCTTTCCCGTGATAGTTTTGTCCAGGTGATTTCTCAGTTACTGTTCACTGTAGGTAGATGAAACACCACAGCTGGATAGAATATATATATCAAAGCTGTGCCTCGCAAGGTTATTTTTCAAATTTTCGAAAAAAATGTAATTTTGGCGATTTTTTGAAGTTTCGGACTTCGTTTTCCGTAAAAAAACAATGTCGACCACATGTGTGCTCCCAAGTGGGCTCGAACTCACGCCGTCTGGTCAGTGATATTGTCAACTCGTTTCAGCCCTTAGTCAACCACTATATCCATTCGGCCACGCCGGGATAATGTACACTACCAATGATATTTCAACTTTATTGAACCTATTTTGGCAATATTTTAATGTGAAAGTGAATGTACTCCATATCGCATTATCCGAAAAACGGATTTTTTTTTGTTTTTTGTTAGGGTAGGCCTATTATACCAATGAAACCCTAGCCAATGCAAGTTATTTGACGATTGATATGATTTTTCCTCCATGCAATTAAAGTTTTAATTTTTCTGGCAAGCCATCAATAGTTATTAATATAATCACATGCTTACGTTTGGTCGTCTTGTGAGATTTTGTCTCACGTTTGAGGAGAAGGACGTTGCATTTTAAACATCTTGACACCTTTTCGATTTCGCAAAAGAAATAGATTTTAAACAGTTTGTATAGAAAAAAAAGAGGAATAGCTTCCCGTATGGCCAGGTGCTGCTCCCCGTGTGACGAGGTCCAAAGTCGGGGCGGGGGATATGCAATCCACGATTGTCTTGTTTTAACTATAAAACATTTGTGATTCTGTCACAAATCTGTATTGCGGTCGTACATTAATAACACTGTTAGTTTATCGATCTTGTGTGCTTTCCAGAGAATCCTGGATCTACCAACAGACGACTGGGGCGTTAAGGTGGAACGCGTCGAAGTGTAAGAATTTATACGTGTTATATACTTTAAATATATGTACTTTTATTTAGGGATATGTTTTTTTTATAACTAAACAGTTCGTCATAAGGTATTGCCGTATTGTTCCAACCACAAAAAAAAAAAAAAAAAAAATTTACTCAAGCCGTCGAATGTATTGCTGCATAAATTGCATATATTGCAAGTTGGCTAATAAATATTGAAAGTAAGGAAGTTAAAACAGCGCGAACGAATATATTTGTAACTTTCAGAAAGAGCGGTTATAATTATTTTGCATTCGCATTTATTTTAAAATGCTGGTATTAATCTCGAGTTTATGTACCGTCATTTTGAGTTTCAATACGTATTATTCGCCTGCAGGAAGGACGTGCGGCTGCCAGAGATGATGCAACGTGCAATGGCGAAGGAGGCCGAGGCAAACAGGGAAGCACAGGCTAAGGTATGCTCACTTTAATGGAAAACATCAGCCCTGAACACGTTAAATTTCGCACAACTCCAAATGAGTATTGTATTCAATATTTCGTTCAAATATTATTCTTTGAGAAATCCGATGTAATGCGAACGTTTAAAGCTCGACTTTGATGTTACAGTTAGGTATATTGTACTTTCCTTTTTCGTGATTATATATGTATGATATAAAATATTGTTACCATTCTTTAAC
Source organism: Hydroides elegans (assembly GCA_001703475.1). Taxonomy (NCBI): domain Eukaryota; kingdom Metazoa; phylum Annelida; class Polychaeta; order Sabellida; family Serpulidae; genus Hydroides; species Hydroides elegans. Next base: position 28,644 of record LQRL01103837.1, read on the forward strand.
TTTTTTTCTCAGATCATCGCAGCGGATGGCGAGAAACAAGCCGCTCGCTCTCTCAAAGAGGCCGCCGTGGTGATGAATGAAAACAAGAGTGCATTGCAACTGCGCTATCTGCAGACGCTGGGCCATATCGCCACCGAAAACCACTCGACCATCTATTTCCCACTACCACTGGATTCGATCGGCGGTTCCAAAATGAAGTAGATTGATTAGAAAAAGACCTGGATTTACTGTTGAAAAGGGCTCATATTTTGTGTTTGTTTGGAATTTTATTTTAAAAATTAAGTAGTTTTGCCACTGAAAACCACTCGACCATCTATTTCCCACTGCCACTGGATTCGATCGGTGGCTCCAAAATGAAGTAGATTGATTAGAAAAAAACCTGGATTTACTGTTGAGAAAGGCTCTTATTTTGTGTTTGTTTGGAATTTTATTTTAACAATTAAGTAGTTTCGCCACTGAAAACCACTCGACCATCTATTTCCCACTGCCACTGGATTCGATCGGCGGTTCCAAAATGAAGTAGAATGATTGGAAGAATCACCTGGATTTACTGTTGAAAAGCCTTGTTTGAAATTTCTTTATTAATAAGCCATTTCGCCACCGAAGACTACTCGACCATCTATTTTTCCATTGTTTAATGTTGGATAAAGAGGGATCGGCTGTTATTTCGGTTAAATTAGACCTATTTTACAGAATTGATAAAATTGTGCAAAATGTACTCATGTTGAAGAGAACTGACTGAAAAATATAAAAGTTTAAATCGGGTTTCGTTTAAACAACTTTTTCTCTGCAGTATATTTAAAATGTGTTAAAAAAATGAGTTAAAAACAACGAATTTGACAGTTATTTATTACTACACATAGTAACATTAGTGTAACTGAGGAATTAAAAGATGATATAGAAATAAATTTTTCGACATCAATAGTAATTTGATAATATTTTGTTTAAATTTACAGTTATTTTCGCCATCCAATATGAATTCTAAACTTTATGGTTATAACATATCTTTGTTAAGTTCTACAAGTTCAGTATTACATGCTTTAATATGATTCAAGCAAAGGTAAATGTGATTATGCACAAAGGGGACCACTTGTTTTAAATGTAATGAGGGAAGGTTTCCATACTTTTGATTTCTTTGTCATGTATATATCTATTTTATATTGTTTTGTTCTAAAATCAACTAGTCAATATCTGATCAAACAACAATTATGTAGTCAAAATGTATTTTCTTTTTGTGTATTGTTGATATGTGAACTGATTTGGTTCAGAGTGACTTTAGAGTTTCTTACGCAATTGTAGCATTTTGCCTTAAATAAGACACATCCCAATTTAAAACGGCTTTCTTACAACAACAAATGTTTTTTTTTATCTTTGATAAATAACCGATCATTTTGTCAGGGGTAGTCAAACATCTTGATGTCACATATATAATTTATCTCTTCGTTGCATGAAAATATAGTACGCATGTGCTTAATTTGAAATTTGTATTAAATTAAGAATTAACGCGATATTTATATAAAGGGTGATAAAGTGCGAATTTTGAATGATAGAACATAACCTAATTTGTTCAAGGGTGTTACCATATTTTCGAATAAACCAAAAACTGTATTGTGCTCGAGTGTGCTTTTGTTAAAGTGTAGTTAAGAAATCAATTCTATATATATTTGTATATATTGTTATCGTCACCTTTCTCTTTCACTTTGAATAAAATATATTTGATGATTATTTTGTATCATTTCCATACAGTCCTAATACGAGAACACCAATTCTTCATCAAACACAAAAACAATTATTTGAAGCCAGCACGGTTTCATCAAAGCGCCCTCATTTATTTTGTAAGGCACAAAAGTAAGTCGCAAAAATAGACCTGGCTTATCCTCACCTTTATTGCTCAATGACATGAGAAGCATATATTTGCCAATTGATCCATATAAGTGATCAGTCGTGACGTATGATATTGATTCGCTGGTCATATGCAAAACAGTCAACAAGGACCTGATCCCTTCTCCAAAAATCCAATATACAATTATTGCCTTATTGTGGATCGCAGATTGTTAAGGAAATATATGCGGCCAAGGACAGATTTTTGTAAAGTTGTAAAGTGTAATTTGACTGTTTACGTGGGGTATAGATAAATATCTTGAGCCATCGGGGTTTTATATAACCCCAAAGCAATGATATAATTCAAGTTTAAAATTTATTTCGGATCTTACAGAATAAGGTATAGAAAGATTTGTTTTAATATTGAAATATTCTATTGGATAGAAAAGTTAAACTTATAAATTGTTTTCGTTGTTTTGCTATTTTGGATAGATTAACCACATTTATAACGGTAATGTGATAACTATTTGATTTTATTTTGTAAGACAATACCATATTTAACCTAATTAACGGTAATTCTTTAATGTCATATGAAGAGGTAAATCATTTTATTATTCATGTTTTGTATAAATGAAAAGAACAATCCGTAAATAATTCAATCATTATATCATGGCTTGATTCCAGTAATTTTATATTCATCATACATATTATAATCTTAGCTATATAAATACCTCCATTGAATTTATGAGATTTAAAAAAGTATCGGCTTAATTTTAATGGTTAGATTATTGTTTGTAGAGAAAGCCATGGCAAGCATCGGAGCTAAGATTTCTATAGAAGGTAAAACCTTAGAAAGACACTATTTTTATTTTTCGAAAAGACTCTTGCATTTTTTTTCAGAATCTTTTATAAAAATCTATATTGGTTTGTACCTTAATAGCTCATAAACTCACATCATTTTTTTTTAGAAATAATTACTTATACATGTATTTGATATCCATTCTATATGCACTTAAGTGGTCCACATGCATTCAGACATGTTTACCTCTAAGAGTATATGTGTTTAATGGAATTAACAGGTCACGGTCTGGATATCCATATAAAAGCCACTGTAATGTTTGCTATGGTCAATGTGACAAGCTTTCCGGTTAAGTCATAAAAAATAGATATACATTTATTATGATGTTTCAAACTTTTTTTAGAGCGGATGATCATCTTTTTCCCACAACTTTCCCTGTCATGTTTGAAACGACTTTTCTTGAAACTTATATATTTTATCGTCAGACATATTCTTTTAATGATAACCTCGTCCTACCCATACTTAAAAGAAAGCTCAATTTCAATATTTTGGTTGAAATTATCCGTTTCACATAGAACCACACTTCATTGATGATCTAGCTTCCATTTTCTAATGCTATGTTTAAGTTATCCTAACGTTACTGTAATCTCAATATTTGACATTTTCAACTCAGATGACAACCCGCAGCTGGATGACCAGGGCACACCGGAAGAGGGCTTCGTCAGCTGTTGCTGTGGTGCCGTGCTCTACGTCATCTCCATCTTGTTCATCGCCATCACATTTCCCTTTTCGCTCGTGCTTTGTATCAAGGTGATAAGGATGGTTCCGTCTATGCAAATGAATTATTACTTTAACGAAGTATTGATAAATTGTATCTACATTCATAAGAGCTTAGCTCCCGTTTTCGATGAAAAGTTACACGTATCAATGTAATTATCCCCCGTGAAAACGAGGGGATATAGGGTTGAGCTTGTCCGTCTGTCCGTCTGTCCGTCTGTCCGTCTGTCCGTCTGTCCGTCTGTCCGTC
>LQRL01103840.1:0-14023 GCA_001703475.1 Hydroides elegans
AACCCCGCCAACCCAACCCCCCCCCCCCCCAATTCAGCCCTCGTACTAACCCCTCCCACCCCGTAGCCACATTCCCCTCCCTTTTCTCTCTCCTTACCTCAACTCCTTGAAGTAGGGATGCCTCAGCGCCTGCTTGGCCGTCAACCGCTCCTCAGGATCATACTTGCAGAGCTGGTAAATGAGATCGATTCCTTTCACCTACCCCCTCCACTCCCATCCAAACCCATTAACTAGCCCCACCCTCTATATCATACCTCAATTCCATGAAATATAAATTCCTGAGTGCATGTTTGAACTTCAGCCCTCCCCTACCTCATCGTCCTAAATCTTGCTGACCTGAGCCTAACCCTTCCTCAACCATACTACATGCCCCAAATCCATAACCCTTTAATTTTTCAGTACCTCAACTCCTTGAAGTAGGGATGCCTAAGCGCCTGTTTTGCCGTCAACCGCTCCTCAGGATCATACTTGCAGAGCTGATAAATGAGATCGATTCCTTATCTACTCCCCCCCTCCCTCCCCTTGCCTTGTACTACAAATCCCACCTCCTCCTCTTTCCATACCTGAGTTTCCTAAAGTAGAGATGCCTTGACGCCTGCTTGGCCGTCAGCCTTCCTTTAACTCACATCCTAGACCTTGCTGCCCTGCCCTGAGCACTACACATCTCTATTTAGAACCTACCATACTAATCGCACCTAATCCATAACCCCGTCCTTTATCAATACCTCAACTCCTTGAAGTAAGGATGCCTCAGCGCTTGCTTGGCCGTCATCCGCTCCTCAGGATCATACTTGCACAGTTGGTAAATGAGATCGATTCCTTCCGATGACACGTGAGGCAACATCTTCTCGATGCCGCTGCCCTTCTTGGGCGGGAAGTTGAAGTTCATGCCGCGAGTTTTGCTATGAATTAAACATTAAAAATAAACATCTGTTGGCAAGAAAAGCTTAAGTGTACTTTTAGATTTAAAAAGGTTTCATGATTTTCAAATTACGATTCTAATTTCACTATAGATAAAAACCTGGTTATAAAGATTCGAATAAGAAATGCAAATTTTAATTTGCTGTCTGTGTGTTTTTATCTAAGGAAAACCCAACCGAGTGGTTTTGCGAAATAAAATGGGCATTTTAAATATTTTAGGTCTTCGATTCTATATACATGTACATTGTAATCATTTCTTTGGTTTTGGTCATTCAGTGATCGATCGACGTGAGTTTTCGATGACAGGATACACACACCAACACGTTTAATTTGTACAGGGCATAGAGACAACAATTTTCAAAAATAATAATAAAGATTATTCAATATTAAAGCTTAATTCATTCACACCATGTATTCTTGTTGACTTATGAAGCGTTTGATATGTCTAATGGTCATACGGATTAAATCTGTCATTATAGGTGATGTATTGGTGATTTCAAGCACCAATAAACTTATGTATCCATATAAATCACCTATATTCATCACCTTTTTAATAGGTGATGCAAAAACCATTGTTTCTTCGCGTTGGTATGTTATAATATTCAAAATGTATAATCTAATCTATACCGCTTTGTTTTATAGTATATGAGACAAAGACACTTACATTTTCTTAGATTACATGGTATATTCAAGTGTAAAGAAATTCGTAACATGATAATCAACCTCTAACATATGTCTTGTTTAGTTATTTATTGCTAATCTCAATGAACAAAGCCATTTTTTCACCAAACGATTTTATTAAATGAGCATTACGAGAAACAATGATGCGAGTGATGTTTGCGAATAGAATCTACGGTCGCGACAATCGTTAATGGGCTAAAGTACAATCCATGCAATCACAGGAAATGTTTCTAAAACACTCACTTGCGTAACTTGCTGATGATGTTTGGGTCCGGAGTTCCCATGACGTCGTGGATCTTGGCGATTTGATCCACTTCGTTCGAACCGGGAAACAACGGGTGTAAACTGTGGAACAAAAAATGAGAACAGGTAGGGTTGAATACATATAAATACAGAATATGAGCAGGTAGGTTGATTAACAATGTTCCCATTTATGCTGTTTTTTACAAGAAAATAAACGTTGCACCCGTACCTTTTTATTTGCAATGTATGCATGATTTATGTAAAACCTGATAGCATCCAAATTATTTTAATGAAATTTAATGTCAATATTATTATACGTTAAGTCAATATCTGAGTTATACATTGTCTTGATAGTTTTTTTACTTACGTCGTTTTGTCTCATTTGAATTTCAATATCTTGAATAATGGTTATGCTTTTGAACTATATGAAATCGGTTTATTAGGAAACTATTACATTACTTAAGATTTGAATTCAGCCAAAGGCCTCAATCCAAATTGGGGACAAGGTAACCGGAATCAATCCGACTCACCTGAGAATCTCGAACATGACGCATCCGACGGACCACACGTCCATCTTGTACGTGTAGAACCCGTCGGTGAGAAGGCACTCTGGCGCGCGGTACCTTTAAAAGACGAAAGCAAAATACAATATGAAAGACCCTTATTAAATATAATATGATCAGTTCTGAATATCAGCAAATACTACCAACGTCACAGAAAACATGTCGTAATGAACATCTTATATAATATAGTTGCATGTAAGATGGCAAAGATATATCCTAACGTTTTTCCTTCAGCGAAATGTTTATGTGAGCGACCCTTTTTGTCAGATTGTATTATTTATTTATTAAAGTTCAATTCAAATGTTAATTGGATTTTTTAGCATTTCCTAAGACGCATTGCAACATCACTACTTTAATAATATTTCAACTGAAATTCATCCAAATAGTGCATCTTATTATCCTGGCATATTATTGCATCTGACACATTTTATCTAACATATTTCATAAATTACGGCTTGGAAAGGTTTAAAGACGTTAAAATATATATAAACTTTGATAGAATCTAAATGGTGACATGTACTCACCACCGCGTTGAGATATATTCTGTGTAAGGCTGCTTGGAGTAAACACTTCGACACGAGCCGAAGTCAGCTAATTTGAGCAAATCGTCCTGCGAAATGGGTTCGAGAGACATTACTTATTATGGTCAAGTATCAAGCAACGGTTGCAGCATAACAACTGGGCCGAAATCACCGGATCGTAAGATCATAAGAAAAAACTTCGCGAACACGGACCTCATTTTAACGATCTACGGGATGAGTGCATCATGAGTAAATATCCGTCCACTGGTCCACGACAATACAAAATTCGAGATATACACTTCAAATATCAAGACGGACAGGTAAGGTCATTGATTTTCGATTCCGGAGTATATTGTCTACAATAATTCTCCCTATACTAATATGAGGACTTTAAATTAAATATTCACATCTATGTTTACGTGTACATGCTTGTGGATGTGCATTTACTAAAGAAACAATCAAAATTACAATTAAAGAATGGCATACTTACTTTGATTAAAATATTTTCTGGTTTAACATCTCGATGAAAAATGCCGTTTCTGAAATCATAGCAACATCGAAAAATTTAATCAATGCCATTATGCTTTTTATGACAATAATTACGGATTGATAAATTGCAGAAATATAAAGTAATAATATTGAAATAGCAAACACAAATAAATCAATAATCTAGAAAATACGTAACTTAAGTTTTGGATAAGGTTTGCATTAATCAGCATTTAAAGTGAGAGCAAAATAAAATCTGATTTAAAATCAAGAACTTAAACTCGACATTTTCCATCATTGTGAGTTTGTTCACGTGATTGAGAACTTTGAAAAAAAGCTTGGATTCATACAACATTAACAACCAACTATAAATCCAACGACACAAACTATTCTAAAAAATAAACCGAATAAAACTTAAATTAAATGTCCTCATTTAATGTGGTGAGAAAACTGACCTGTGCATGTGTTCTATAGATTTACATAACTGGTACATATAGTGCTTAATCTTTTGGTCAGGAAGGTAATGCCGCCTCCCTGCAAACATAAACGAAAAAGCAAAAAATAAAACTAAAACGTCACAAAATTTACCCACATTTTATAGATTCTACATCACATAATAGAAAGATACTGAATCCCGAAGCAAACGCAACTACATCTAAAACCCTATACATATAGATGGCATATAACGAGGAAAATGTGTACTTCACTGCAAGTAAAAAACTAAAAACAAATAAAATGAATTCAATGAAAACCAAATTTTAAAAAAACATCAAATTTTGAATCTGGCTTCATAATATCCAACACCAATACATAGAGTAAAGGGGTGGAAATAAAGCAATAATAATAGCATTAACTACAAATCTGCAACATAATTCTCCTAAAATCAGTAACACCCAAATGAATTATGGAACACAACAATAAACATTCTAAGAATGTCACATAAAACGAAGCATTGGCATCTTCGTTCCACATTTAGGTTTTTCGGACATAATTTGAGCAATGGCTAGCTTCATTTTAGGTTAGATGCGCTTAGAATTTCATGCCAAGATAACATAAGTCGACAGTAACATCAAGGATAAATTAAGAATCGTGTTTAAACGACATCGATATAGAGTTTATGCCGCTTTATACCTGTGAAGAAAATAGAGGGAACGAAGAAGTTGCGACATGAAGTTCTGGACTTTACGCGGGGATAAACCTCGTTTGCGTCCTTTATTGCATGCAAAAGTAACATTGAAATATAACAAAATTATATCCACAATAATATAATATATTACAAATAAAATACAAATGACAAATCCTAATTCACAGTTGTAGTATTACTCATATTCAATATTTTATAATTCGATAGATTTATCAATATGATTGGCTATAAATATTTTTTAATTCATCACTGTAATTCACAGTCATGATTATACTGGACGTCTGGAAGCTTTACATTCAATACTCATTACTTGATAACATGAAGAATGAAGGAAAAGTTCAAAGAAGTGCAAATGAATGAAATCTTATTGGCAATAAGCAGAACTTTAAACTTAATGTTCTTTTTGTAATATAACAAAGCTATAAAAAATAAGTACTTTTTCACATATGATATCTCATTGGCGGAACATTTTTGATAGTGCCTATAATGTTTTGTTCAAGGAATTACTAAACCTCTCCAGGGCAAAATGCAAAAGAGTTCAGAAGACCCGTAACATAAAAGAACAATAATTGGGTCGTATCAATGTTTACGAAACGATTAATGAACTCGCCAAAAGAAGGATTAAGTATGGAAAAGAATTAAGATTGTTAAACAAGATTCGATTAAAATTTGTTAAGATTTTTTTTTTCGAGTGCTAGATATTATTGTTAAATATTGCCCTGGATAAATACTCCAAAGCTTTCATATTACCTTTAAAGCTCTTAATTTGTACTGAAATTGAATAAGGGTAAAGAAAATATGTGAGTAGTTCTGGTCAAGTTTATCTTAATGCTAACAGAATGTTGTTTGGATGCACCATTTATTCCATATTGGGTAGAAATCTTAGTTCAATGTAGCATTCAAATCTTATGCTCTTGAGCAGCAAGAATAATAATATCGCGATTTGGTGCTTTTAGTCTTTTTTTTTCATTTTCTTTTTTGTTTCTTTTTTATATCCAGGGGTGTACCTTAACCCAAATTCGACGGTCGCGCAATCGCGATCGTCATCCAAAATTACACTCGCGCGGACAAAATGACAGCAGCGCGCGATATTCAACTTCAAAATACCATTGAATTCTCTTAAAAGCGAGCGCCGAAGGCGCGAGCGCTTTTTTTATATGCATCTTGAAGAATAATGATTTGTAAAGTGTGAATTTCCATCGAATCGACACTCGCACTAGCGCGAGTGTCGTCTAAAACGACACTCGCGCGGACGAAACGACGGTCGCATAAGCGACCATGCGACCGCTAAGGTGCACCCCTGTATATCTATATTTTTTTTTGCCCCAAACGAATTGTTTTATGAATTTGGAGTAATTCTTAATATGAATTATTTGTTTAAATGTTTATTTCACACATGTTATGGAAACGGAATGTCGAAAATTTAACAACGGAAGTATTATTATGAGAGTTCGTAGTATTGAATTGATTTATTTAGTTTTACATACCTCCGTATGCTTTCCATTTGGTGGTCTCTATTAAGCATGACGTTTCAATTAATTGAAAATATGTGCCTTTTAGTTATTTGAGATTATATTATATTCTAATACAGTATATACATATCTTGAGAAAATTCTGAAGCTAAGTAACAAACTATTCGTAATAAACGTGAGCATTTTAAATAACTACTTCAACAAAGATTTCTAGTTGCGCATTCAAAAGCCCCGAAGGTCAGAAGCCCGCGATTTGGCGCGATAGGTCAAAAGCCCTGTGGTACTTTGAAGCTGTCTTAAGCGCCTGGTCACACTAGGAGCTTTTTTTTCTTGAAAAACTGTCTTTCAATATATTCCTTATTGGAAACTCAAAACGTTACCTAAACGCGCGTTGCTTTATAAAAGCAAGTGGCCTAGCCCTTTGTGATTGCCCGTGAGAAATATATGGGTTATCATACATGTGTATATGGTTTGTTAGAAAGCACGTAAGAGCTTCCAATCTGACCAAGCCCTAGTAAGTAATTTCAACAGGGCATTTCTAGGGCTCCTTCTGATGCGTTTTATACATAGAAATAACAACATCTAAACTAATACAGATTACCAGGAAACTCACATATACAAGCTATTACAAAGAACCAATATTATTCCATAACTATGCCGTTTTGGGTAATCAACATTTGCTTTTCGGGTTACTCACCTCGTATCAACTCATAAATATTCATATCCATGAGCTCACAAATTAGGACTAGAGTGCCGGACTTTTTATCACTGCAACAAAAACAAAATAAATGTATATGATTATGTGCATTCACAAAGCAAATTTCACATGAAAAATAGAAATGCAACTAAAGAAAGTATGGAGAATATTCGAATTAATCTAGAATCCCTGGGAACACCCAAGTGACATTGACTTCTGTAAGCCCATCATGAGTTTTTCTCGTTTGATAATTTGTTCGATTGCGAATTAGTTTATTTTTAGAAAAAAAACGCGGGTTAAGGTCTGTATATGATGTCTGACCACTCTGAGTAAAAAAGGGATGTCAGATTAAATTTCACGGTTTTCAACAATTGAACGGGCCATTTCAAAAATAAAATCTGCCGAGAGATTTGTTATACGATAAAGAGAATAACGATCTAAAAGGCATCTGTATAAAAGTCTGCCACAATGCACTCTGATGAGTTATTTAACAATACAGAATGACCATTTAGTTTAGAATAAAGAATATCTTTTCTAATTTCAAAAACAATTGTATTTCCATTTGATTATATAAGACAACGGGTCCGCAAAAAGGGTCAGAAAAACCTTGAGACCCAAAGAAGCAGTTTACTCTAATTTTAAAGCAATGACAACATCATAACTGGTTAATTTCGATCCATGTGTCTGTAAACCTTTCCCAGTCCGAAAAAAATCTCAATGCTCCAGAATTCAGTAAAATAAATCTTCATTCCTAATACATCATAATATAAAGCCATATACCCATATGGTCCATGACAGGAATACGCAAAGTCCACAAATAAATACTTTGAATAAACAGTTTAGTCGTTAGCGCGCGTTGTCTGGATAAGGACGCAGTCATGAGTGAAAACACATTGGGCTTGATCGGTGTGTCGACAAACAAATCTGCAGAGTTCATATATAACGGTGTGGATCGCGAAAAAAAAATGTTTATGATAATTTTTCTTGATTTTTAGAACTTGTTTTGAAAATGTATCAAGCTTTTTTTCATACTACATTTAAAATGTTTTGTTATGCTTGCGAGATGGTGGGATATGTACTGGGTCCCGCTACAAAAAATATCAAAGCAGATAGTGTGTGCTATATGCCTTTTTATTCCGCAAAGGTTTTTCAAACGACGAGTATTTCATATGTACGAGTTTTGTTCAATACTTTTCCAAGACTTCTTTACTTTTTAAATTTTGTCTATATATTACTATAAGGGCCTGGCCACATTAGAAGCTTTGGTATACTAGGTATACTAGGTATACTGGTATACTAGGTATTCATGATAAAAGTACTCACAATATTACTTAGTATTCACCATACTAATACTCACAATAATACTTCTAATAACTCGAGGATGTTGGGATGCGGATGCAGCCGCCGCATGGCCTGGATCTCACGTAGGTTGTTCACCTGCTCCATGCTGCAAAAATACCAAATATTTTCATTCAAATTGAATTATAGATAGTCAAACACTTAATATTTTCGATTTAACACTTAAACCAATTGAAATAGCCCTTATTTCACCTGCTCCATGTTGCACAAATAGATATCGACCTGCAACTTTATTGATTATTTTGATATAGAAATATGGATTTTATATTCATTTGAAGACTGTAGTGAAAATATACTCTCGATCGTATTCCAGCTGTTCTCTGCTAACCAATGCAAAATCAAATGTTAAGTTACAAGTACATAGAACTATTTAACCTATAGAAATGTTCTATTTAATGGTCATTTGAAGATCATTTTTGGAAAAAGCGCTTATCTCATTCTGATATAGCTTGTATCTCGTATTCATGTGAGTTAAATACCAGCTTTAGGAACTGGCCACACGGGAAGCTTCCGCGAGCTGTTTTACCTAACAAATCAAATCTATTTCGTAATGGAAATCTTACAAAGTGCGTTGTGGTTTTAAAAGCTAGACGTGTTTTGGACATTCCATGACCAATACACTTAAACAGGGTTAAATAAGGAAAAAGGCTCGAAGAAGCGTCCCGTATGACTAGACCTTAATTCTGAAGAACTTTATTCGACGAACGTAGAAAGTAGAAACTATTGTTTTTCCCCCGGTTTTTCGCAATAGCTTCTACGGCAGCCTGTTTATCAGTGTCATATATCACAAAAATAATTTCATTTAGCAAGCAAAGCAGTTAATAACATATAAATGATCCAAACCAATAATAACGCCAGACTAATATTTCATTGAGTCCATAAATCAAAACTGTACAGACCTCTTAGTTATTATAGTAATGGGTATGTCATGATCAAACGGAAATACAAAGCGTCAGACTCTCAACCATTTAACTGATAACTCTTTAAAATAAATTGAAATCTAGCAAAAAAAACTATTTGTTCAAGAAAACCAATCCACGAGATATATTGAATTTATATGTGAGGGGAGTGACATCACAACTTTACTGCAAAGTGGATCTTCACCAAATAAAGGGATGGGGAAACAAACTTAGTTTGCTACAATTTGTGTGTTATTGGTTGTTGTTTATCTATATCAATATAATGTATTTGAATCATTTTTTGTATCATTTGTTTATAAATGACATAAATGTTTAAGTACAAGGCCCGCTCCAGTGACGAACAATTCCAATCTCATTCACGCGTGCCAATATATGAGGATTCCACCATCCTTTACGCCCATTGTAAGCTCTGTCCTCTCATTCAAGCCAATATTTATTCACTCATTATCATTCTATAAATGGCCAGTTTGATCCATATGTTGACTGATACCAACTCAATCCATTCAGCCATTGTTTGTGTAGATTCGATCAATGACTTTTTAACAGCTAGTCGCCATGATTTATTCCACCTTCTCTTATGTATACATTGAATATGGATCTAGAAATCAGTGTTCTAATCACGTCTGATTTCAATGCATTTGGAATTTTGCTGCAAAAAGTCACATGGAAACTCAGATATGTAGCAATGAAACATTATAAAAATGTGGCACAAGGGGTTTGGGTCTTTCATGTCAGAAATAAAAAACATCCTATCGAATAAAAATAATCTTTTTCCATAAGAACTCCAGTATCATTTTGTTGACAATCGCACTGGCGCGAAAATTGCCTAAGGGGATATCCACCCCAACTTAAAATATTTTGCACTCGAATTCTGTTATATTTTGCCGAGTTCTTCAGTGACCATAGCCTATGTAATAGTTCAACATTACTAGTTTGTCTTGCGCAATTGTCGATGAGGAAGGCGCGAAGATCGTTTGGAGGACGATAGCCCTTTAACAACCGCCCAGATTCTCATAACTTTATTTATTAACGTACACAAATATAGGGTAGTTTAGATGTATTATAAGACACAGTCACACAAAATCTATTACAAAACGAACACGATAGCATAAAAACAAGTAGATCAGTGAAACTGATTAAGTCCTCCGCTACTTCAACAACAGTTGAAAATTGAAAAAAAAAAAGCATAGGAAATGAAATTAGAACATCAACAAAAATCCATCGAAGGATTGTCTTTCTCACAACGTCTTTCTCACAACATCTTTCTCACAACGTATTTCTCACAACGTCTTTCTCACAATGTTTTCCTTACGTATTCGTCATCCTCAAAACATTCATCTTTCTTCATGTGCCAAGTCCCCCAAAATTACCATTTTTTTAAATATCGCCAAAATTCCAATTTTTGAGACTTTTCAAAATATAATACGTCTCAGCACAGCTCCAATATATGTTCGTTCCATGTGCAAAAGGAAAACAAAATCTATCGAGGGATAACCGAGCACTCGTCCGTACAAACTACCATCAATAATCACACTAAGTCCCTAAAATGACAATTTTTCAAATAATCGCCGAAATTCCGATTTTTGAGATTTTTCAAAAATAATACGCCTAAGCACAGCTCCAATATATGTTTGTTCCATGTGCCGAAGGAAAACAAAATCCATCGAGGGATAACCGAGCACTCGTCCGTACAAAGTAGTGCACCTAGGTGTCGACAGACGGACAGACGGACAGACGGACCGACGGACATGGTTCATTGGTCTTATATTTCCATTGAACGTATAAACAACTTGAAATTTTTTTGATAGCTCAATTATTTGTTGTAGTGACGGACGGACAGTAATGAATACTATAGTCCTCCGCTTCGCGCTAACGCGGCGGCGGAGGACTAAAAAGAATTCCAAGAAGAACATACATTATAAACAACGGATCCCTACAGCAAAGCAATCCGATAGCGCTCTTGTGTCACCGCCATCTCAAAACCAACGGTAGTTATAGCTCTTTGTTAGCTAAACAAAAGGGTTTCTCGTTTCCCTTCGCTCTCTGATTTTGTATCCGTCCGCAAACAATTTCAGTTGACATTGCACTGCCGGGCAATTAAGACCATTAGTTCAGCTAATCGGCCGGGATAAGACCTCTGTTGGTATTCTGTGTCATTTGCGGGCGGGTGGCTACGGAAAGGAGGGTAAGAATAGTTGGTTTCGTATTGCCTTTTGGGACCTATATTTACTTTTGAAAATAGAGTATGTAAATAGGGAAAGTAAAGATACACTTAGAAACTCATTGATGGTTGGTTTGTTATGTTTTTTTTTTCATCTTTTGATACCCTCAATCGATAGGTTTTTAAGTGGCTGTAACATAACTTTCCATCAATATGATTAATATCATGAGTTGCAGTTGACTTATTAATACTAAACAGGACTAATTTGTTCGGAGAGCTAAAAGAAGTGGCCCCGAAAACTACCCCATTATTGAGTTTCTTCTATTTATCAAAATAGTTTTGCATCCCATATTTCTGTGAGGCTCATTTCTATTTCTAAACATAACTTATATATGATCACTGCATTAAAACTTCTTGATAGTTCAATGTAGGAAATATATGACGTCACGATGAAAATATTACAAAACAGAATTGCCAAATATTGATAACAAAGAAATAGCAACATTTCGATAACAAATGAAAGAGCTAAAAACCAGGCTAATAGACCGCGATATATTGAGCTCTTTTTCTATTTCCATTGTGGTGCTAAAACGATTGATCGCCAATCGATCAAATAACCAATCTGATTGGATCATTATGTAAAATGAACTGTAGGTATTATCTATAGAGTATGGCATAAAACGCATTGATTTGAAACATTTGAAAGGTGTCAATGCAAGAATTTCCTTACTAAATGAAGTTACTAAAATGAGCCAAGTATGCCATGGCAATGTGGTATGGTATGTAACCCCCTGATGTCCATGTATGAAATTCAAAGCGAAATACGGATCTTGTTCATGGACGCTCTCATGATGCTCTTGTTTGCGTTTTCATGAGAAACCGAAATTTATATTTTTACAATGGAACAAAATGTCTAAAGGGCACCGAACCAGTGGTGTCCGAACTTCGTTTTTTATCCGTTTTACTTTGCACCATATCGCACGGAAGCCTTCATATGATTAGCCAGGCTAGTTAACATAGTGAAAGAGTCAGA
The DNA here is from genome assembly GCA_001703475.1 of Hydroides elegans. Lineage (NCBI taxonomy): Eukaryota > Metazoa > Annelida > Polychaeta > Sabellida > Serpulidae > Hydroides > Hydroides elegans. Next base: position 12,202 of record LQRL01103840.1, read on the forward strand.
CGAAGTCTCATGGTTCACCCATACAGTTATGGTTAAGTTTTCAAGATCATTACATTTTTTATATATATTTAAGGATAATCGTTTATTGTTGTGAGGTCATGGTTAAGGCAGAATTGATAAGCTGCTGGATTAGCCGTTTAATTATTACTCTAATTCCTTTCTCCATTTTACTGACATTACTTGAATCTTTTTAGTACAGTAGCCCCTCGTTAATTCGAACTTCTCGGGACCGGAGAAATCGGTTCGAATTAACCGGGGTTCGAATTAACCGGGGACCGGAAGTCGAGATGTTCGATCATTTTTCATAGGATGATCAGATAAATAAGTTATAAGGTGCAAGGCGACTCTATATCAATATTGTTCAATTTATATAGACTTCTATAGGCTCTATTTCTATGTATTTGGTTGGTAAGAGTCTATGCTGCATTTAAAATAAATTTTTAACGAAATCTCTAGCATTTATCATGACATTTTCAAATCTTTATGCTTATCAACCGCAACATACTCATAGATTCTATAGTGCATTTCGAGCATATTTGCTACGTTGTTCATATCCGTTGCTATAAGATTTGTAATTAGTATTATTCTTTTAATCAATGTCGTAAGGGTAAATTTTCAATTATAAAACTCAGCAATAAACTTTTTTGGCACCTGGGAATATCAAACAATTCTTTATGATTATATCGAATGTAAAATATCGTTGTTTCTGTTGTCATAGTTGCCCTCTTGTGTAAATTAAGGGACTTACGAAGGAAATTCAGCGTCCTTTCATTTTTTCACATCAAGATAATCAATAAGGGATGCGGATCTCTGTCAACCTAAAATTGTCCCTTTCAACCGTTGTGCTTCAATTAAAATCAGAATGAAAACCCACCCATTGTTCATTCATTCAATTGTGCTTCAATTAAAATCAGTATAAAAACCCACCCCATTGTTCATTCATTCCATTGTGCTTCAATTAAAATCAGTATGAAAACCCACCCCATTGTTCATTCATTCCATTGTATTATCTTTGCTTTGTTTAATAAGTTTATTGTCAAAAAGTGCGCTTATTCAATAAGGGGAGTGGTATCGCTTTTGATTACCACTCCTTGGACAAACTATTAGCGTATCATCTTTTGTATAAAGAGCAGTTGAAAGAATAGGTGAATGTCTTTATGTGTGGTCAAACGACATAAAGTGAAAGTCCTTACTCAAGAAAGTATCTTTAGTTCCACATGTGACATAAAACATATTTAAACTTGTCCAAAAATACCAATATTAATCTGGAATTTGACGATATTTTGCCTCAAAATGAGTTCGAATTATCAGGGTCCTCGTTAATTTGAACTTTCCCATAAGAATACATTGGTCCCAAAATCGGGACCGGGCAAACCAGTTCGAATTAACCGGGGGGACGAATTAACCGGGGATGAATTAACGAGGGGTTACTGTATATAAGGAAGAGAATCTTGGTAACATTCTAGGGAATTCATGTAAACTACCACGAAACTTGTCCTAGCTAAACTTAAGTTTCGCTAAATTCAAATTCCACAGTAACATGTCAACATATTATCTTACCTCTCATAATGCTGCTTCATCTTCTTGCAGGCGGCAAAGGATCCATCGCTGACATTCTGGCATTTGAGCACATCCGAAAAAGTGCCCTCCCCCTTCTTGCCAAGGATCCGGTACTCTATAAAAAATGTTAGGAAAATGTTTAAAATAGTCAGCTTTTTGTTAGTTTAACACCATGCAGGGATTGGCCCACGAGTGATGTAAGGTTACAAAACATTAAGCGCTTTCCGCCAGTAGAATGGGTGGGTGGGGGGGGGGGGGGGGC
>LQRL01103846.1:2378-12537 GCA_001703475.1 Hydroides elegans
ATCTTCGAGCGAAATAATATCTATAATATTCATAAATATTACCTATATTGGTTGATATAAGAAACTGAACGTTCACTTTAAATCCAAGTGATATTTCAATACAAATGCAAATCGAAGCTGAACACAGTTAAGTCAATAAGCAAAGTTGAAAATAAACTAGAGACTATATATATATATATCCAATACAAGCATAAATCCTGCGTAAAGACCACCAGTTTCAATCCAGAAAACTCAGCAAAAGAACGAATTAAACCACAAGCAAACATATGATCATAAAATTTAAAATATGTATCAAATGAATTGTCTATCTACGATAAAATTAGGCAATACAAGAAAATAAATATCCACGCCACATTTGTATTTTTCAAACAAAAGAAAATTCACTTCATAAAATAAATGAATCAAGTATAGGATTATGAAAATAAATGATTTAAAGTGGAAAATACTGATCACGGAAATGTTCAGATTTTCAAGAGCTAAGCAATGACAAGCAAATGACACAAGCTGAGTATGTTTGACCAAAGTTCAAACAAAGGTGTCATATATCAAAACTATTAATCAAATTATACAAATATATGAAAACTGACAAATACATGCAAAATAACCTACATACAAATGATATATCAAATAAATAAATCGAATGAGCCTACTACAAACACATACATTGATAATAAATACATGCAAAAAATACATACATAAAGTGCCTGATCACAAATAAACAACTGACATTATAAACAATCACGAGACAGCTTAAGTCCTCACTCGGGGCACCATTTGTAGTGATTTTGGGCACTACAAAACCCAAGTAGCTGTCCTCGTAATCGTATACAAGATGTCAGTTGTTGCTGACATATGAAATATGTCAAATACCTTTAGGAGTTTTCACTTAAGGTCCAATGTAATCCTGGCCCGGGCCGTTATCCGAGATAGGTGTGCATTGGTTGGTGTCCAGTAAGTAACTGAGGGATTCGCGCCGTCTCGGAGAGACGGCGGGAAGAATGGGATATTGGCAAGGTTATTGGAAGTTAGTGATCAATACCCGAAAATCACCACAGTAGTTACGTCACTGACGTCACACGATCAACACCTGGACAGGCATTTGTGCAAGAGCAGCTCTCGCTATAAAAGCACTGTGACACATAATCAATGCTCAAAACATGCAGTACCTCAAATCGTGTAACTAACTTCTGAATAGTTATAGTTATATCTTGGTACGATATATTTGATTTAAATTCAAACTATTGCGCAGTTGGATAAGGGTTTGAACTAATATAGTAGCAATGTACCCTATTATGTATACAAACTTTTTCCAGATTAGTTATATTATAAAACATAAATAATTTGATTCTATATAGAATTTTCCTTTTTTGAAATAAAGCATAACTTATTGAAAAGAGTCTATATATATAGACTCTTGTATATGTATAAGAGAAAAAGATTGTAGATAGTTGTGCTCTAAATGAGCACCTTCCATCTAGTTAATGTTTTATTTTGTCAAATTTGTGAGTTGCACTGTAGTATCAACGTACTATCGACACACACAGTCGATCTATGTTGCATAATTAAGGAGACATTGCCACGACTGTCGACCAATTACTTTCTTTGTTCTTACTAAAATTGGCCACCAAACACAAATCTGGTTTGCATTTTTAAGTGGTGTTTCCTCTAAACGTAGAATCGCTGCACGTCAGCTGCGCAGCAAACGGATAGCTTTCGCTCCCACTATTTTTCTTTAGAGTGTTTCCATGCATCCGTTGGGTATCCGTTCCGTCTGCAGTCCGTTTTTTTTACGCAACCCGCTCCGTAAAATAAACGGACTGCAGACGGAACGGATACGCAACGGATGTATGGAAACACGCTGTCCGTCATTTTGACGGATGGTTAATGTAAAAAATGGTATCTTATAAACGAATATTATTAAAAGCTCGATGAACCCGTCTCCACGTTTTTTTAAAATCTCAAATTAAGATATAGAGATTATATGAATATATTATTTTTTTTTAATCAACTGCTGTTATCTTTCTTATTATCTGTTTATTTTCCCAACCATTAAAATTATGGTAATATTCTGAATATAATTTTTATATTTATTTAATTCATTATTTTAATATGACTACAACATGTTAATGCCGAAAAATATTACATAGTTTATTTAATTTAATTATTTCGATTATTGATATATATTTCATTATTACGTTGTCAGCTATTAAGTTTACTGTATTGATTATTACGTTTCGTAAATATATAACACAATTACAATACTCAAATCGTATGACCAAAAAGCTTAAAGGTGATTTGATAAATATAAAGTAAAAAATAACCAAATAATGGGTGATTTTATAACGGATTCCCAATGGGAATCCTTTTTTGAGCTAGTTTTAGCTAGAAATAAAAAACACCGTGCAATGACTTATATAGAAGCCGCCATGATACGTCAATTTGACGGATGTGAGACGGATTAATGGAAACACAGCGATCCGTCTGACGTACGTTTGACGTACGTCAGACGTACGTTAGAGGAAACACTACTTTACCTGGTCAAGGCAAACAATTTGGGCGGTAACACTAGCAATACGCCATAATAAACGCATGTGATAGTTTTGCACTGTTAACATTGAATAGTTCATATTCAAAATAAATATATAACCTATAAATTAAATTGGAAATTAATAATATATACTTTAATTAATTTATCATTTTGTTGAAGTTCATTCCAGTGGAAGAACCCGAACAAAATATTGAGCAGGTAATGTTTTCGAAATCTGTCGTATATTTCTAGTGTTTCGTGAAAAAAATATATATCTGGTTTATAAACTCGATAAACTCATGTATTCAGGAAATTAAAAGAATTATGCTGCATCCACTTAACATTGTAAACGCGAATTAACCATAAATAACAAACATTAATGCAATATTTATAATGTGAAGGTGGTAGTTTGGCGACGCTACAATGATTTCAAGAAGTTGTACAAGGCTATGATCAGCTTGCATCGCGCTCTACATAGAAAAGAAGAATTCCCACCTTTTGCAAGATCAAAAATAATTGGTATGTTTATTTTTGTTCTTATTTGATTTTGTATCACTCCGGATGAAATAAAGATAGACCGATACAACTCCTGGAACAAAGCTTGGAAGGTGCAATTCATGTTTTGATTCAAAAGGATTTTATCGCACTTTATGAGTGTCTAATAATTTATTCCCATCAAATTGACTAAACATACATTTAATACCTGCTGACAATCAATCATTATATTGAAATGTGTACTTTCAAACTAGTTTTGATAGCTGTAAAATATATTTTTTTAATTCTTCGTTATTTTTGCAACAGGGCGATTTGAAAAGGAAGTGATAGTAGAGCGAATGCAGAGTGCACAAGATCTTTTAAACTTTGTTGGACAAAGACACTATCTTATAAACAGTAAAGCCTTCCAGCAGTTTTTCAAGGTAACTTATTTCTTACTTACATGATTGCGCAAATATTTTCGTGTCCTATTTATATTGTAACACAATTTAAACACATAAACATACATTGCACATGATACTTATTAGGCGTATATATTTTAGATTAGATCTATTTTCAACTGGTGATATGATAAACAATAAAAATATCATTCGTGCCTACTCTCTTATTAAGATTATCTTATAGGATTAACGTTGACATACATGTATGTATAAAGTAGGCTTGCAATGTTCTCGCAATTTATCAGGGTGGTGACCGAACTGAACTGAAAGAAACACCCAACATTCTACAACCCGTACGCGTCAACGAATTAAAGGCTTCATGCGCCGCCGATGACACGTGTAGCTCATGTACACGCGACTCTGACCTCGATAGTCTCAGTTCGGATTTGTCCGCTTCCTGTGTCGAGACGGGGTCGAATTTTGGCGCTGGGGCAGCGACTGCGTCTCCGTTGCATGTGGCGAGTGGGGCGGAGGCGAGTGGAGGCCTGTCTCAAGCGGAGAGGTGAGGTGGTTTAATAAAATAGTAAGCGGGTTGAGTGCCTCTTTCTTATGTATTTATTTATCGCACCGAGCAATGTCACTTTCAATAGGCCAGACAAACTCACCAAGCCTTCATTCCTGGTGGGAGTTTCTCCTAAATATAATTTGCTTTTACTTTCAAGTTTACCCAGATTATCAATTAGACTTCAATACCCCCCTGAATACATATAACCATGTATATATATTTCCTTATATATATTACCTAATCAACTCAATTGTCAAATTTTAGCAGTTATTTATTCGCTCATAGCTTAACATATTTCTTCGCTTTACATAAATATAACCTCCCATTTCAACTTTGACATATTTCAGAGATGACCTTCTCGGTGGCGTATGGCGGTATCGTCAAGTGGCAGACAAGATAAGTCTTGGTGAATTTGATGAGGATGAGAATACAGATTTCACGGATGACTCAGCACTAAGCACACCCATGCCCGTTGGAGAAACGGAAGATATGGCGTTCTTTGATCCGTTGCGATCAGACGCTACAATGGAAGTAAGAGATTAGTAAATACGGAAGCAACTTCATATTTTGGAAAAATCTCGTGTCTTTAGGCTAAGGGTAAACACTGATGTTACTACGTGGGGTTAACTGTAAAGCATTTCTGTTATGTCCTTGAAGACGTTTTGTTTGATTTCGAATATTCTAATCCGTTTGATTAGAAGCTTTGTGGATTAACTTTACAATGTTGTTTCGAAAGATAAAAAAGCTAGTTTCTTTCATTCAACACCAGTTCAACTATTCGTTCATTTTGATAATATTCACGTCTTTATTCACAGGAAGAAATACAGAAATCTATGAAGGCCGTCAGCACTAATGAATGGCTATTATCAGCAATGTCACAAGTAGAAGATGTGACCGAAAACGCGACCATTGAATCAAACAAAAGTAGTGAACACGGCGGTTCCAGTGAAACTTTAAAATCCTCTTCAGCAAATGGAACCGCTAAGGCCAGTGCTAAGTTCTTTATTGATATATCCAGCGAGGAGGATAAATCAGACCATGATTCCTTAGGAGATATTAAACAACCATCTTTAGATACTGGACAACAAGTATTACCAGAATCTAGCACAAGTGCACCTACTGCTTCAAATGTTGTGGATAAAGACACCCGTCCTAGATCGCGTTCAGATATACAAAGTGGTAAAGGAGATGCACGTTTTGAACTTATGAGAGCCAAAAAAGATATAACCACCTCACCAAACCGGGAAAAACCCGGTGTGGTTATAACACCAAATCATGGTGAGCTTTTCACGAATACGGGTCCAGCCTCACCTGCAGTTCAGGAGCACCCAAGCAAATCCCAAAATCTCACACCCACAAAAATAAACAGAAATGTGAGTCTGTTTAATCTGGACATGCAGGATAAAGGGGATTATATATTTCAGGCAGCTAAGCAAATTAGTCTGGCACAACAGTGTGAGGCTAATGGAAACCACCGCATGGCTTTTAACTATTATAGGAATGGCGTTGGCATGCTGCTAACGGGCGTACAGTGTAAGTATTTGAACGAACTGTTTTACTATTGTTTTGCAACATATTCGTACGGAATGAAGTGAACACGATAGAATACAATCTGGTTTCTGTGAGGGCGTAATGTTTTATGATTTTAAAAGTTAAATTAAGTTATGTATATGCATGATTATCCTAATTTAGCTTCTTATGAAGTGAGCAAGACGTAGTCTATGTCCCAAATTCTCGCATAAAAAGCTGTCATATTTGAAAATCTTACATATAAAATAATTCAATCAATTTATTTCATTGCATGCATGCAATCCATTTAAATTAATAATTACAGCAAATTTTATTTTCACAGTGGACGATAACAGTACGAGACGAGAAATCGTGCGACGAAAAACGGCAAAGTACTTGGTGAAAGCAGAAGAGCTACATAAACGCCATCTGGAAGCGAGCGGGACCAAGGAACAACGATGGGATGTAAGGTCGAAAATATATCAATATTCACTGTTAATCATTAAAGATTAAGTCTCAGTGAAAAAAAAATCATTGTAAGGAAATGTAGTAAAACTGTTATTGATGCTTAACTGCATGAACAAATAAATTTGCCGAAAGAATTCACGATTTGCCAATAGTTGAGACCATGATATCCTAGATATAAATTTGCTGATCGTAGGCGAATCCCTGTAATAGTCGCATTCGTTATAAAAAAGTATTATGACGCCTTTATGACCTAAAATACTTTAAATGGTTGTTGCAAAGTTCAAGTCATGAATTCATCTTATTATTGCAGACGGGCAAAGTGACTTCAGTGCGGCACCTCGATCCTAACGTTGCATGTCTACAAGGCGCGGTCATGGAATTGAAGCAGTATAAAGTGATCGGTGTAGTCGACCGCGTTATGCTTGCAATCGACCAAATAACTGAGGCCACTTGCGTTATCAAGGTTAGTCTAAATATAGTTTGGGTATTTTGGACTGTACATTGAAAAGCTACGAACAATTTTAATCCTTTTTGATCTAATAAATGTTTTATGATGGCTGAACATGAAAGGTTTACCGTTTACGAGCAACAGATCTGAATTGTCCATTTAGCATCTGAATGAACATTCAACGGCCATTAAATCTTTGAAAAAATATGTTTTGTCGATTTTGCCAAGTAACACATAATCCAGATGCTGAATCAAAGTCGCCCAATTTGGAGTAAAAAAAAACGAAGATCATATTCCATCTTTGTTTTATAGTCTTATTCAATTTTAAAAATACAATATTACATTTTATTTTCGTCCTTACGTGGTGGCCTCATTAAGTGTACTTTTACCTTTATTCCAGGTTCTACATAAATGCAGCAGCTCTCCCCAATCATCCAAGCGTCGCACCATCGTACCAACGCACTGTCCATATATGGTTCGCTTGCAGCGGTTCATCGAAACCGACAGCGCCATCTACTTGATATTGCAGCACGCTCCTGGTGGAAGCTTATGGAACTATGTAGGGCGATATATGACGAGTGCGTCGACTCAAAATGAAGAAGTTGAAGTGGACTTGCTGGATCGATCGACTATGTTGTATGGGGGAAAGAGTGTGGTTAATGATATTCCGGGGGATATATGTGGTGGTGGCCAAAATAATGCATTTATGAATAAGGATAAGGATACGGGTAAAGCCAAGCAGCATTTGAGTGGTGATAGGTTAGGAAAAGGAAATCAGGGTTCACAAGGTTCAGAATTAGGTGTTAGAAAAACACAAACTCATTGTGATTCAGAATCAAAAGGTGTGTCTAATTCGGATACTGCAAATCGAACTCAAGATCAAAATAGTGCTAGATTAGAGGATAAATCAGATCCAAGCGTTTGTGATAATAAAGCAAGTGTTCAAAAACAAACTGATGATAACTTGAAGGAAGCACCCACGGATACTCAAATTGTTCCATCCAAAACTAGTGGTGGTGTGGAATTTCAAGACTTTTTGCTCAATTTAAAAGACAAACCGACGTTGGGCGATTTCAGTGTGAACAGTCTAGATAGCGACACCGAAACGAAACCGGAAGTAACTTCAAATTTACCCGATAGAGGTCGCATTGAGTCTATACAGGAAGTAAGCGAAAGCAGTACTCCGGTAGATGGCTCTCCAATCAAATCAAAATCATCTGGTCTCACATCTCGCTCTTCAACTGATAGTGTTTTTGCAGCACAGGGGATAACCATGACACCGCCGCAACAACAAAGTGTGAATGACATATCTTCACGGGGTGAATCCGTGACACGGATATTGAATAGCACCGAGCGCTTTGTAAGTGAGATTGAAAGTGAGCTTAAGAAATCGGATGCGGAATTTCATAAACTGCTTGTTGAAGAGGAAGAAACGGGTATACATGATGGCAGCTATTTGGAAAACGGGCAAATAAAAAGCAGCAGCTTAAATGCATCATCACTTGAAAGTAAAGACAATGACACGGTTATTAATGGGCATAAACAGGCTTTGGATCCAAATGAAGAAGTCAGTATTTATGATTGTGCCATAACTGATAGCTCAGAAAAACATTCGGTATCTGATGACAATAATAAACAAATTAGTGCCATAACTGACACTAGTAAAGCAATGAACTCAATAGAGTCAAACGAGCGGATATCAAATAAACCTGCTGTCTCCGAAAATGAGAATAGAAGTGAGAGTATAAAGAGAACTACACCGGATAAGGCAGTATTCCGACAGATATCGCAAGAGCGCAGTTTGGAAACGGATAACAAACCAAGAAAACGATCTAACACAGGTTAGATATGATTAAAAGCTGTAATTAACACTGTACATGTACATACTTAAAAGTATTTCAAAGTGTTATAAATTTATCGTAAAGTTAAATGTTAAATTAACCTGTTATGTTAATTCATTTATTAAAGCTTTTTAAGTGATCCATATGTGCTCCAGCTTGTGAACCAGATGATCTATTAAAGTAATTTCACATTGACAATTGTTTATTACGAGGCTCCAGCGTATTTTATAATAGACACAGTATATATTGCAGGACTTACCTTAGCGGTCACATGGTCTGGCTCGCGACTAACTTTTGTGTCGGGTGAGCAACCTTTTACAATTAATAGCCCGAGCTCGACCATGAATTTTCGGTTAAGGTTAAATCCTGTATAATTCATCTGAAATTGGTTCGTAGGTCAGTCCTCGCTATTCGGAGACCTTGCTCTCGCCGACGAGGACGCCCAGGGTCCGGCCGCCACTAGGATACCAGAGTCATGCGTGCGACAGTGGGCCGCAGAGATCGTGGTCGCGCTTGATCATTTACATACCATTGGTCTTGTGTGCAGGTGAGGTCGAGATTCTTTCCTGGAAGTGTTATTATATTTTTTCCGCTTGTATCATGATACATGTATACATATCGCTCTAGACATACCACTATATTGGTTCCGCGGGCAATTTTCTCTACTACCGACGGATACATTTCGTTATTTCAAAACATATTAGAAAATGTCATGCTTGGCTGCACTCTTTGGGCAACATTACGTATCACAGTTTAAGATTTAGGTAAAATTGAGTAACGGGAAAAATATTGCGGCGTAAGCACTTAATAAAAAATAACGAGGACATTGTCTAATTATATGGAATGTAAAACTATGTTTTCTTGTTACAGGGATTTGAACCCGGATAACCTCTTGCTAGGAGACCGAGGTCACGTGCTCTTGACCTACTTTTCACAATGGCATTGCTGTGATAGAGAGCTTCGTCCGGAGGCCGTTTTGCATAATTACTGCGCGCCAGGCAGGTTTTGATTTTGAGCTTGTAGGCTTTACGGGTTTTTAGCCCCCAGCCAACCAATTTGGCTGAGGGCTATTGCTATCCCCCATTCCGTCCGTCCGTCTGTCCGTCTGTTAAGATTTGAGGTGCAGTAGTTTGTCCGCGGCATTTTGGTATGAAGGCTTTGTCCTAGGGTTCTGAAACTTCCCACAGTGAAAGAGTATATATTGCACATGTGCAACGTCGAGGTTTCAGTTTGATCGACCAAAAATTGTCGAAATTACGGGGGTTTGAACTTAGGCGATTTGAGATATTTTGGGGTATTTATACAACACTTTGTCCGCGGCACTTTGGTTTGAAGCCTCTGTTCTAGGGTTTTGAAACTTCCCACAGTGAAAGAATATATATTGCACATGTGCAACGTCGAGGTTTCAGTGTGATCGACTCAAAATTGTCGAAATTTCGGGGGTTTGAACTAAGGCGAATTTGAGATATTTTGGGGTATTTTTACAACACTTTGTCCGCGGCACTTTGGTTTGAAGCCTCTGTCCTAGGGTTTTGAAACTTCCCACAGTGGAAGGATATATAATGCTAATGTGCAACGTTGAGGTTTCAGTTTGATCGACCAAAAATTGTCGAAATTTCGGGGGTTTGAACTTAGGCGAATTTGATATATTTTGGGGTATTTATACAACACTTTGTCCGCGGCACTTTGGTTTGAAGCCTCTGTCCTAGGGTTCTGAAACTTCACACAGTGAAAGAAAATATATTGCAGATGTGCAACGTCGAGGTTTCAGTTTGATCCATCACAAAATGTCGAAATTATAGGGTACTGAACTTGAGATATTTTGTGAAATGTGTACAGCAAAGAAAGATTACGCGTATATTGTGACGTTATGAGGACTACGTTGTGTGGACCTATATGTAAGGGCCACGGTGTGAAAAAGACGCT
>LQRL01103852.1:8449-24245 GCA_001703475.1 Hydroides elegans
CAATATCTCATATGATTATTCATATACAAAACGTGACCAATTCAACCGTTGCCTCTCTCAATTTCATATTTGTCACAAAATTAAATACGAAGCAAATTTCCTCATTCACGACATTTTCAATCCTTTTCATTATTAGCTAATACTAACTTGGCTATCCATACCATTTTTTTTTTTCATCTTAAATGTTTCACTTCAGGTGCATGTTTATCCATCAACGTTTATCATTTATATTATACAGAGTGCACATCATTCAGATATTTTACGAAGCCTAATCTGAACTTCAAAGTTTAAAGTTTCAATAATTTTTACTCAAATAAAAATAATATTATACATTCTGTTCTTTGGTTCCATTTTTATTTTCCACAGCTTGAAGCCTTCCGTACTTAACTTTAATTGCTCAAAAATCATTCCTTACTCAAATTCACATCATACCACATATGCGCATGACAAAAAATATCACAAACATCCGGTTACAAGAAATCATCTAAAATCACACGGATGACAAACGACTTGAAAATATACCTTGAATACAACACTTCACTATAACAATGGTTTCAATACTTTCCATCCCATCCCCATTTTCTCTTGCAATAAATCATACTCTTTTTCTCTCCACCCATATCGTTCAACCAACGCAAATGAGCAAACACATGATGATTATGATCGAAAATATGAAAAGTCAATAATCTGCACCCGCGCTGAAATCGCAAAAAAAAAATAGAGTCGGGCCTTCATTATAAACAGCTGATCATGATGAGAAAACATGAGCAAAACTGTGTTATGGCATGCCGATCGATGTTTTTTTTTTAATAAACGTAAAATTAAAGTTATAGGACAAAGATTAGGCAAGCAAATATATCATGGGATTTCGGTATTAGGAAAGACTGAATCATTCCGATATATTCCTACATGTAAGTACCTATTGGTCGGGGTAGGCACCTGCGGAATTTTCGGCGATTGCAACGGAATTTTTAGAAAATAAACTAAATCCGAAATCGCTGGATTTTAAAGATTTTCCTTGAATTTTGAAAGTGTGTGTTTATGCGAAGTACACTGTACATGTAGATGCCTATGCGAAGGGTCAACAGTATTAGAATCTGTTTTTCTGAAGAAGACAAAATCAATGCTCGAACATGTAAGTTCATGATTTACAGTTCAAAGCTCAATGCCGATCTCATTGTTAAATTCCGAAGCAAAATTGATTTTTCCAACGAGACCAAAGGATACAACATTAGAACATATGTATGATGCACAAACATGTAGAATTCTATTGTAATGGAAGATACATGAATCAGATGTCATGGGCTATTTAGCAGTTAAACATATCAGTTTTAAATTTTTTCACATATCCCTTTGGCTATTTTCGCCAAAGACGACCTCCAAAGTCGGGTTCTTTGTCCGACGCGAGAATTTGCGCAAATATTCTTCAATCTTTTATTTTTTTTTCTTTGATCACCAAGCGATGTGAGTTTTAATCGTTAATTCGTTTTTAATGTTGCGATACGTCGATACAAAACAGTAATCTACCGATATGATTATTGAAAGTGTCTAAATGAAAAATCAAAGATTCCTTTCATTTTTTCAAATAAAAAAAATAGGTTTTTAGACTGAGCTGTTTTGTCATTTTCGACCAAAAATAAATTTTGAAAGACTGATCGACATTGCAAAACGGCAAATGATATGTGACGGTTTAACATTTTTTGTAACTGATACAAAAAAAAAATCTATAACTTTCATATTTTAAATCGTTCGCTCTGTGATTATCACTTTAATTCATTCATAACAAATTTCTCAAAGTGTATTTTCAAACTAATTTCAAAGATGTATCTTAATAAGCAAACGACGCATATAGTCTAGTAGTTTGAGACGCATTAAATATGGTATCATGAAATGACCTCTCGAAGATAAAGTAAAATGGGACGCATTGTATTGACAAGGAAAATGGTAAACGGTTTTTCACTAAAAAGTAGCAAATAATACACGATAAGATTTGTAAGAGCGCACACTACTTTTTAGGGAATTGTTCAGGGCAGCACACTTAACACTTACCATCAGGAAAAAAATATTTGGAACTTACGATTTCAGGAAGCTTTCGCCGTTTCGTTTTGCCTTTTGCTCTCATAGGATCCACTTTAAGCTTTACTCCGCTGGCTATGTCCGGATTCCACACTTCCACATATCCCATATCCAACACTGAATATATCGTATGGCTTATGTGGTATCCCATTTTGGTATCTTCAGCAATGTCTGGGGTTTGGAAAATAACCGGAATAGAATTTGGATTATAGCCCGTAGGTTTATGGTGATTTAAAACGTTCAAAGCAATAGTATCGGTTGTTGTAGGACAACGTAGAATCGGGTTATATTTATACGAATCTGTGTGCGAAGCGATACAATGATGTGATACAGTCAAATTATCCAAAGACACTCCGGAGTTTGAAAGGTCATCCTTTGTATGTCGAATATCGGGATAATGCAGATATGGTGGTGTATCCAATACAGAGGGTATTTCCCGCGGTTGAGAAAGTGTTTCCAATCCAGAGTGAGTATATTTGAGCAAATAGGAACAATGAGCACATGCACAGTTCGTTGAGCCTTCCGTATGTGTGGAGGGTCTTCTCGAAACCGAAATCAGAGGCACCACCTTCTGGCCATCATCATCAATCGGATTATGTTGTGAATCGACAATTTCTAGTGCATCACGCGTCATCTTTGTGGAAACTCTGGCTTCAAAAGATGCATCGCCGTCTATGGGTGCAGCTTGATGATCGCTTGTTTTTCGTGGATCGAGTATCTCTGTTGAGAGAATTTCCGATTTCTTCATAACTTTATGTTTAGCGGCTGGATGGTTACACGGTTCTAGTGATTGCGTATCATCAATGCGCATGTCTTCGTCCTTTGTAACAGCTTTTGGATGTGGTTCTTCCGCTTTTTCTACATACAACAAATCCGATTTTTTCATTGCTTTGGTTTTAGTATCCTGATTGGTATGTTCGCCCAAATGCATGTTTAGCTCATTCCTGTTCACAGGCGTTGACGTCAGTCTTGGCTGTTCCGATTGTTCAATTTCTTTCCAGATCTTTGCTCGATCATTACTGTCAGACGTTGATCCTTGTCGTGGCTCGACCTTTGTCAAATGGCTGCTGGGTACACTTTGTATACCGTGTTGACTTTCATTGCTGTTTTTGA
The DNA here is from genome assembly GCA_001703475.1 of Hydroides elegans. NCBI lineage: Eukaryota > Metazoa > Annelida > Polychaeta > Sabellida > Serpulidae > Hydroides > Hydroides elegans. The sequence goes on from LQRL01103852.1 coordinate 11,639, forward strand.
GCGCAGAGAATGCATCGCTAACAACAGTTTCACTTTTTGGCGGATCACAATTATTTGTCGTAGATTTCATATCCAGGAGACTGTCCATATTGGCCGTTCTTCGGGTGGAATTATCCTTTCTATTGAGTACATGACATGAATCCGACGATACGCTCGATTGAGCTTGTGGCACTTCCTTTGCATTACATTGTTCAAGGGTACCACTGTTTCGAGGTAGACGATCGTCTATGCATTGCATATTTGAAGGGAGACGTTTGAATTCTGAAAAGGCACTGTTACTGTCCTCAAGATTGACTCTGAGTAGCAAGTCCTTATCCGTGGCGACTTTATTTTGATGGATAGGTATTGAAGGGGTATCATCCAGAGAAACGCCTGAGGCATTGGTATCACGGGTTATAGCAATATTGTCAATATTCTCCGTGGTTTTATCGTTTGAGGATGGAGCATCATTATCAGAGGCTGTGGCAATGTCTTTAGGCACGGTATTATTTTCCGTCAATATGGTATTATTCTCCGTCAATAGGGTATTATTGTCTTGAGGCAGGGCGTTAATATACGTCAACCGGACACGATCGTCCCCACGCAGGGCACTATCATCAGGCAATATGACATTTTCATCTTGAGGTAGCACATTATCACCTGTTAACAATGTATTACTTTCCTGGGACAAGGTATTATTATCTTGAAACAGTTCATTGTTGTCCTTAGAAAGGGTTTTATCATCAGGGACCGGGGTATTATCATACCGTGGCGACAGGATATCCGAAGACGGGGTAGCGTCAGTTTGCGGAGATAAAACAATAGGTTCCTCTACTTGTTGGATCAGGGCCGTAATCGCATCGATAGCTTGTCGCTGGGTACTGTCCAGGGAGGAGGTGCGTTCCACTTGAAACATGGATACATTCACTGGTTTCTCTTCAACCTTGGCTGGAACTGAACATGTTGGTATCTGCAAATCAGGCTCTTTGACAGTGGAGGGTTCATGTCTGTCTTTATTGCTGGAGAGCTCTAAATTGGAAGTGCTTTCAATGTGTGTGTTGGTGAACGCTGGGTTACATCTGAATACTGCTGAGGGCTCAGTACTGCCCAGTTCTTCTGTTTTATTCGCAATCATAGTTGGTTCAGTTAGTTGGTCGTGATTAATACGAGACATTTCATTTAAAGGCTCGGGAATAACAGGCATTTCTATCACCTCTGATGCTTGAAATTTGACGTCAGTTTTATCAGACAGGTCGAATTCGAAAGCAACATACTCGGTCCTCGCATTATCATTATTAACACTTGCAATTGAGCTAAACGACTCATCTTGAAACAATTCATCCTTGCTCACAGTATTTCCAGGGGCAACATTGATACATATTTGTTCGATGTCAAGGCGTTCATTCTCATTTTCTATGGCTGTAGATTTGTCAATTTCTAACACATCCGGTTTAGTTTCACTAACAGTAGTACCCAACGACTCCGTCTCCGACCAAAACGAATCAGTTTCACATTTCAAGAAATCAGCTGCAGCGTTCACAATGATAGGCTCTATCTCATCAGAGCTGACGTTTTTAGACCGGTCTGAAGCGGTATAGCGAGCCGAATCGGAATTATAGGATGATTTTCTTTCAGGTTCAGAAACTGAGGACGATTTTCGATATTGTTCCAAATTAGATGACGATTTTCTTTCCAGTATCGAATCTGTGGACGATTTAATTTCGGTTTGTAATACTGCTGACGATTCTAGTTTTGAATCCGAGACTGATTTCGGCTCTGACTCTTTTCTTTCCTTTTCTGCGCTTGAACCCGATATGACTTCAGATCCTGATTTCTTTAGTTTATTTCGTTTCGACTGCGGCGAAGATGATGACCTTCTTCTCGAATTTGACCTTGACAGCGTAGTTTGACCTTTCGGAGGGTCACCGTCGTCCTCACTTTGCAATGACTGCTTACTATTAACACGCATGAACGCCTTTTTGCCCTCACCTCGTTTCAGAAATCGACTATTTAGAACGGGTCTAGATATAGTTGCTGACTTTGTAGAGCGTTCAGCTCCATCTGGTAGATCGTCAATCGATATAATAAACGCAGCCGCTTTGTCGCCGCTGAAGATCTCAAACGTGTTTAACTTAGCGGCGACGGATGACGTCGAATCCACATAGGCTTCGTTTCGGCTCGACGTTGCTCGTGGGATTGAGTTCGACGTCACTGTAACGGGAGGACGACGCAGACTAGTTTCAGATTTGGAACGCACTAATGGAGGAGATTTAGCGGTTTCGATGTTTTGCTTTGGGTTTGAGGAATAGGAGTTACGCCTTCGGTGATCGACTCTTGGGCGATAATTATCATTCGAATCTGGATTCGTCAGTGAATTTGCTGAAAGAGTGGTCTCGACTGCTTGTTCCGTTTCTATATCACTATCACTTTGAAAACCACAAGGAACATCAGTGTTTACGGATTTTGTAACTGAACTTGTGGATATCGTCATTTCACACATATCACGTTGAATACCGGTTTGAACTTCATTCTCTACATTTATATTTGTAATATCCAGTCCCGCATCAGAACACACCATTGCACTACTTACATCCAAATTTGACACTGAAAGTGTCGAAACCGTTGTTTCTGCTTCTTGTTCCGTTTCCACATAAATATCACTGTGAGACCCACAAGGAGCCTCAAACTCATCATTGATACCCGTCACAATTTTAACGGGATCATCAAACACCATTGCATTTTGTGGCATCGTGGACTGGTCCTGATTGGTTGTACTCGTTGGCCAATCCTCATCATCGCTTTGAGAACCAATAAGAACCTTATTTTCTTCATCAATGCCTGTCTCAATTTCAACCGGATCGTCACCCACACTAGTATTTTGCTGCATGTTGTACTGGTCTTGACTCGCACTACTCCATTGATCTTTTTGGATCCAATAGACACACGTGATGGCCTCGGATATTATGTCGATCGCAAGGGTGCTCGCAAACATATGAAATCCATCCCCGCGGCTGCCTCTTGCTCCGAAAATACATTCTTGTTCAGCATCAACACTGATATCATTTATATGTTCATCAACACATTCATCCAATGACGGTTCATATATAACTTTATCAACGGGTCCCTTATCAACGGGTTCGAGCATTTTCGGTGGTTCTATGTTTTCGCTGCTGCTTTTATAACCCACGCTCTCATCATCATCAGCATGTCTTGTTTCTAGGTCACTGTCCTCGAAAGAAATTCCTTCGTCGGAATCACTTTCAAAATCCATGCTATAACTTGGAGTGCGAGAATAAGAATCACCATGGAGATCATCGTCGTTGCTATGGTGATGCGAACCACTGATATTATCTCCTTGGTTACCGATCGCAGTGACGCCGCCATCTGTGATAATACCATGGCAATGGTCACGTGTTGGGCGTGGGTCCGTTTGGGCATTGTTTTGTAATTCGGGCTCACATCGACCTGGTAATTTTCCAGTAGTATCTTGATTATCTTCACCTGACTCAATGACCAATGTATCGCAATGACGGGATGGGGTTTCTGATTGATTCAAAATCATGTTATCATCAGGTTTCTGTATGTTTAAAGAACATTCATTGTCGTGCTCCTCACTGTGGATAGAGTCGTCATTGTGAAGTATCTCATTGTCAACTGGGTCAGTTTCTGAGTCAATGTTAGGTGTAACCGATTGACTTTCTGTAGTTATCGGAATACTTCGCAATTTTTCAATATCGATTTCAGTTGGTGAAGAGACATCTTTCGAATCATCATTAACATTATCAACACCCTTTGTAATATTACTTGAGCTTTGAGACATTGTATCCTGAATCGGTTCAGCTATAGGCAATACATGATTTGAAAGCGCACTGATATCGTTAGCGGATCGATTGGAGTTGTTTGGGTCAAGAGATAGATCACCGTTGTTGCGATCTATGGTATCTTCCCTAGTATTGCTGAAATCATTATTTTGATGATCATGTTGGCTTTTTGCAGTTTCTTCGTTATTTGGCTCTTCTTCGTTGACTGATGAGTCTGATGAATCCAAATGATTCGATGAAGCGGGCCCAACTATATCATTTGCTACATCCGGTATTAAGGCTTCACTTAACGGAGCTGGTGCTATTTTCTCATTGAACACATTTGGTTCAGTATCGTGGAACGAATGAAATGAACTCTCACAGTCACTCAGCGTATCGCGAGTCGTATCATGACGCAACTCATACTGATCCTTACACATCGCTTCATTATTATCACGCTGGTCCATGTCTTCATACTTTTGCCGCAATCGCTTAAACATGGACTCACTGTCGATCGACGAGGTCTCCGAAGTATCATCACCATGTTCAGAATCGTCATGGCAACGTAACACCGGCGTGGCTGTAAACCCATTGGATCTATATGTGGATGTTCCATCAGGGATGTCTAGGCCATATTTAGCCAAGACAGTCTGTTCTAGGGATTTGTTAGCACTGGGTATTGGATGTGCCGTTACATTGTCAGTACTGCGTTCATCCGTGCTTTCGTTATTAGCGACCGATTCAATTTGTCGAGGTAGAGGAATATCACTAGCAGAATCGCGGGTATAACTAACAGGATCATCTGCACTTTGGAGGAATTCATTGGTACTTGGTGCATTTAGACTGAGATCTATTGTATTCATCGTATCTAACAGTGTTTTACCCCAATTGGCTGTTCCCTGCATAAGGGCCTGGCCACTAGAAGTATCGTTCAGTAGCCAGGCGCTTTGTGTACTGTATTCTAAACTATTTCGATCCGAATGATCCGAATCTGAGTTATGCTCGTGTGACAATGCCTCATCGGTTTCAATACATAAATGGTCGTTCACATTTTCCGCTACTATATCCGAAGTACCATGAGTTTCCTGAGTTTCAATGTCATGGCTATGGAGCTGACCGGTCGGAACATTTATCTGATTGAGTTCCGACACTGTATCTATGGAGAGAGGCCCATCTATAGTATCCTCATCCAAACTATCACATAACAAAATGTCTGAATTTAGAGGAGATATTGAATCTTTGGTGACCGCAGGGGTAATGGAAAAGACACAGGGATCCAGAGGCGCCAATGAGGAGACATTAACTGCGTTTCCGATTGTACATGTGCTCACAGTCGTAATATCCAACTGGCCATCCGTCTCAGTTTTCGCCACTTTCACGTCATTATCACTACTCGACTTATCCGACATTTTGGATGAGTTTTCATTCACGCCCAGTTCCGAATTCGTTGATATGGTCGGTGAGGTACACTCATCGCTTTCATGCGATTCGCTCATCCTGAACTTGTGATTATGACACCACACAGCAACATGCGACGGCCGTACATCCGCTTTTATATCCTCAGTAAAACTGCTCGAAAGTGATACATCGAGCGAAGTGGTATCCAGCGATTTCGAAACGAAATCCATTGATGATCGACATGTGGATTCATTTTCCTCTGTGGAGGAAGATGAAGAACTCACATTCGGGTCTAATATCCACTGATTCACAACTTTTCCAGTGGTTAGCGGAGGGGATATGTTACCATTTTTCGGTGAAAGGCGTCGTGTATCGAGCTGGAACGATCGCGAATATCTCAATGGGCGCCGTTTTCGAAGCTTGGGCGTTTTAATTTTGAAAGATTGAGCTCTTCGTTTTGGCGCATTAGCGACATCCTGTCGCCCTTGGTGACGGTGGTTGCTAAGGTGTCCACTTGGATCAGATCCACTTGCTTTGTATCCAGGGGCAACCAGGTATCCATGCACGGTGAAAATCGGCAATACATAGCCTTCCTTGGTGACAGAAGGTATGTGTTTTTGGTTATCTACGTTCAGAGCTGAAGCCATGATGTCAATAATGCAGTCTTTTCATCCGTAATTAGTTAAAGTGGGGGACCACTTAAAGCCCATCCATCGAAAAAAATCAACATCGACCATATTAGTCAAAATGTTTAGTGATGAGCACTATGTGTCTTATCAAAGCGCGAAAAATAGTCTCCTCAGTGGTTGAGGAACATTAATTTGCTTCATTATACACCTAATCGCGATTCAAGATATCCAGAGTTAACACCATTCAAGTATCACTTTATCCTTATTATCGAAGGCATCTAACATGCATTTTGCATGTCACACTCTTTTTTTTTTTCATGGTTCTCGCTCAATGAGGTAAAAAAATAATTAATAAAGTGTTCAAAGTCATTGACAGATAACGATCAGCAAATGCACTGCTATTATCATGTTTCTTGTGATTGGGGAAGTTTTATTAATTAGAATTTTTGATTGCTCGTAGTTTTGAGAGTAAATTGAAGAGGCAATAAATATTAAGGCAATCAATGTTGGTGTAAACTACATTATCCATTAGGTGGACACTTATCTTCACACATATAGCCTATGTTACATATACAAGTATTCTTACTTTTTTTTGCGTCGAGGATTCATGTCACTTTTTATTTGAAAATGTTGTCAAAAATAAATTATTATTCATGTATAGTATTCAATCAGCGTTTGACATTAACTCGAAATTGATGGTCGCGCTTGCGCGACTAACTCTAAAAAGTTAGTCGCGCGGCGGAAAAGTTAGTCGCACCATACTTTTTTAGGATATCATTTATTTTCAGGTTGCTCTAAATGTATAATGCAGGGCTGTATCTGAAAATTGACGAAACTGTTGGAAATCCCGCACCATATCCATAAAAGTGCGGATAATTTCTCACCGAGCCCATGAAAGTGAACTAAATTAAACTAATGAACTGAAAGTGCGAGCGCCGAAGGCGCGAGCGAAATCTTTTGGCTGTAATTTTAGATAGTTTACTTTTTACGTTCTTAATTGTTCTCTGTGTTAGATTTGTATCCATACATGTAATCCATACTTCATCAGCGAACATCTAACACCAAACTTCTATCATTTCAACCTTCAAGACCCTAAGCTGGGTCCTTCGAATTTTGTTAATTATGATAAATGGGTGTGCGAAATAATAGGATTGTACGAATATATATATATTCGTTTATCACCGTCACTCGAATAAACAGTTCCAAAAGAGTATATATTTATAAGACTACAATTGCACATGGACTGATAAACGAGCGCCGAAGGCGCGAGCGAAAAAAAGAGAGAAATATTGGTATTGAAATACCATAAATGTTCTACTGCTAGTCAAAAAGTTAGTCGCGGAGTGCGCGACTAACTTTGAAAAGTTAGTCGCGCGGCCCAAAAGTTAGTCGCATTTGCGACCGTGCGACCGCTAATGCCAAACGCCGGTATTCATTAATATGTTCCATTCAACCTTTTGTCAATTAATATATTCCATCATGGGCAATCCACACACTTCCATAAAACCATAAAACGCAGTAACATGGTAATGCTCAGTTAAATAACACCCTTATTTTTTTACACATTGAAATTAAATCTGTTCTAAGCCTATTTTAAAACAGTCAATGACATCACCTCAATTCGGTAGCCATACTTTGTCAGCTGTATTCAAAATCGTTCTTTTTTTCCCTGCAGTTTATATCTCCCGGATTGAAAAAAAAAGATCTTCAAAAAACTATCACGAGCAATCAACCTTTTTATTTTCACTCAAGTAGTCCAGATCAAGTTCAATCAATCCAAATAGCAGGTAGTTCGGTCTCAAATGTATCGCTGTTTTATTGCGCATTCCAAATCCGGAATCAAGTGTTTATTCCAATGGAATGCAACCTCACACCTACTCTATGTGTTTAAGCTCCTATTAAATTTCATTTGACATATCAACATAAAAAACGAATTTGCTTAAAAGGTAATCCAGACTGCTATTTGCATATCAGGTGTTTGACACCAATTTGTAATAGTTTGTGTTTTTTTTAATCGAAAAAAAAAACATGTTCTTTAAACAATCCAGGGTTTTAATTTCAATATACATGTAGTAATTAAACATAATCTTTTCTTGAAAAAATGTCACAGCATATTTTATCCATATCGATGACTAGATTTCCGAGTTTAATAGTTCATTGCTCATATAGCCGCGTTTTGAGGCATTACCAACCGATTAAGAAATATCGATACGATCTTGAATTAATCATCGTTTTCTAATCGCAGTTATATAAAATATCTTCCTTGTTTTCACAAACTTGTTGTCGTCTCCTGATTATCGCATCTTATGAAGGCGAACAAATAAATCAATCGTGTCCTAGCACTGAAAGAGACATATAACAAATCATAAGCAATCAAAAACTTCACTATTAATAACCATTGATATCTTTCAGCACTGATTAGAGATGTCAACTCGAAAGTGGAGTCACCAATTAATACAGGACTCTACTTTATCAAACGCTATCACATAATCCCTTCAGAGTTGCCCTGCTATCGACGCTCTATATATCAAGTTAAGAATCGTCTTATTCTCTTATGAAGAGCTTAGAGCAAAAACATGTCTAGTGCGAATTCATAGTTTTGAGAAAAACGGCATTGAAAGTTCCAGATATTTGTTACAAACTATTCAACATGTTTATTGAAAAACATATTTATGCACTATGCAGATCACTTTTTTGTTATAAAGAGAATATAGGTATTTTACATGTTTATCGCAAAAGACATATTTATGCATTAAACAATTAACTTTGCATGGGTATGGCAAATTGCATGGGAATAGCAAGTTTATTGCAATAGACTACTTTGTGCACGTAAAACACTGAATAACACGGTCCAAGTCAGTATTTTGGGGGTTTTCAACATAAGATTTTTCAATATAGACGTGGAAATCAGTTTTTGAGTCATAATCAGTATTTGGGTCACTCGCTATTTTCACTAGGAAAAAACATGATTTTAACTTTTTTAACGTTACAAATGAAATCACGAACATACTTAGGTGTTATTGTTTTTGTGTTTGTTAAAAAATGTGTATAAATGATGTTTCTGTGACAAATAGTAAGTGACCCAAAAACTGGTTTGGAGTGACTCAAAAACTGATTAGCACGTCTATGTACGTCGTATGACCTTTATACTCATACAAATGTTAGTTCACATATCAAAAATATTGACTGTGTTGTTATCTCCAAAACATGTTTTTCGCACTAAACATGTTTTTGCTCTACGCTCTTCTTATATCAACTTGAAGGAGTTTTCTGGATACAAATAAATGTATGTATAGGTTTATATTTTCAAACATATACGGAAACGCTCAGGCTATATTTGAGATGGAAACATTGATTTGACTCCGCATAATATATAAGTACATGAATGACTTAATAACATAGCTTTTCGCTAATGACCATCTACATATGGCAATCTATCATGGAGTGGTATTTTTCGTTTATAATAAATTTACTCCTCCTTTTCCATTTTTTTTTATCAACATCCATATAAAATAACGAAAGCGAAATCAGATTTTTCTGCACAACGAGAAAAATTCTGAAACAATTTTAATTGCTGATGAAGTAGCGGTTATTGCACATACCTCCCTCTTTCCAAATACAAGAGCCCAATTAAAAAGATAAATTTAATGACATTATGCAACCGATAGATCCTTTCAAAAGAGCAAAAAATGTACAATGTATATTTTATTGGGGCCAATTATTTTGAAGTATTTACTCTAACTAATCCATGTTTTTTTTCGATAATTGATTAACAGTTCAATATTTATGCAATAATTTCATCACACGATTTTTTTCTTTATCAATAGATCGAAGTTGTGATTATAATATAAATAAAATCAGATAAATGCAATAAAAATCTCACGGTTGATTGATATGCATATTTTAAATAATTGAAATAGCCTTTTTATTCACAATTTTAAACATAACAAGTTCCACAAATATGATCCATTTCGCCATGATATAAGTAAAAGCAACAAATTAATACATTCACTTTAAAAATCCTTTTTCTCCGCTCATTTTAACACTTATTAAATCAGATTCTATTATTTTGAAAATATGAAAGAAATCGTTAAATTATTAAACACTTTTAATTTTCTCAAAGCTTGAAACGTCCATATTTTTGACGATATCTAAATCAATGTTGTTGTTTTTTTCATCCGGTATATAACAAACTGTTCGCTTCCATAAGGGATCGCATACCTTCTGCCATGACCAGGTGCTACTATTGAGGAGCGAGTAAATTATATTTAACTGTAAGATTAAGTAACAAACCGTGGACACACAAGTTATTCAATTAGATAAATAATCGACCAATGAGTAGGGTTAATAAAGAAACAAATCTCTTTCTTCAGAGCCACGAGCGCTATCCATTCAGTGGGAATCAACATAAGTGAAAGTGTCAATATTTACTGGATCTTCGTATAAAATAGCGGATATAATTAAACGTTCGATTGTGATATTAGATACGTATGAGAAAATGTCTCAAACCGATAAAAATGTGCAGTGTACAATGTTCACTTGAAGTGCATAGAACCGAATCTTAAGACTGAACACTTCACATGTACAACGTTACCTCCGTAGATCCCGAGCAAGAATCCAGGATACTTTTCAGTTAGGCTATAACAATAAATAATTCCACAGATTTTTTTTTCAAATTCAACCAAGTAGACTACTTAAGTGAGATCAGATATGAGGGTCATAAAATACCCAATAATAGTCAATAAAACAATCTCCGAATCCAAACTTCTATACGTCTATCAATAAAATAATGCAACCCATAAAACTGCTAATTGTACGCAAATTATATTACTATGAATTACGCGAAAAAAAAATGAAACCGTCTGTCTGAAAGAGGAATGAGGTCATGGGTTCGAACTCTCCTGCAACGATAACCCGATGGATCGATTTCGAAAGACATATCCAAAACAATCTTTAACGGGTACATGACATATTTGAACCTCATTCGCACAATTTGGTCCACTCGAAATCACTTCGGGACTACGACTCTGCTTCTAGATGTATTTCCAATTCATACATGTTGGTTAGGCCCGTTTTCAGGGATAACACAGGAATATCCACTACAAATATTACAACTTGTATAGGGAAAGTGTGACGTCGATTCAATGTGCTCTCGTTATTGTTTGGCGACCATCAACTCATTTTTTGTTTCAATTTCAAGCAAACCCCATGCCAAATCAAATCATCTTCCTCCAAACCTACGAGGCCATTATGGCGACAACCATACATCCAGAGCCAATAGGGCTCTCAAGATTCGTGTATAAACGCTCAGCGGGAGCAAACGCACAAATCATGAGCCCTACCAATCGCCATGCTTAGCTTTAAGCCTATGTGTTATACAGGAAAAAAATGTGTTTTTTAATTTAATTTAAACTAATTTAAGTATGGAGTATTTCAAATAATGACTTGGGAAACGGAATAAATTGATATAAACATGTCTTAACAATGACCCTACTAAAACAAACAACACAAAAATCCAATACGGGTGTCCGATAGATACATTCGACAACACTCGTGAGACGGGTTCGATACTATGATCTATGTATACAGATATGCTATAAGCACTTTTTAACTCACGTATGACCAAGTCGGGAAAAACCGGGAATACCGGTTTCCTCCCAAACCGGGATAAACCGGGATTACATTTTTTACCCTTAATTTCCCAAACCGGGATAAACCGGGATTTTATTATTTTTTTATTAAACCATATTTATATGTTTCCTATGAATGTTTAGCCCTCAATTTGGTATCGATTGTATCAATATAATATTAAAACAAGAAAAAAAGTAATATTTCGAAATAAAAAAATAAATAAAACATATGATTTTGAACAAGAAAAACAGTGACTTTATGCTTTTATTAGATACCCACATTTATTCACGTTTCGGTCACTGAATGGAATTATAAATATTTCATGCATGACCACAGTGTTCAACTCACTGGAAGGACTCAGTGTTCAACTCACTGGAAGGACTCAGTGTTCAACTCACTGGAAGGACTCAGTGTTCAACTCACTGGAAGGACTCAGTGTTCAACTCACTGGAAGGAATCAGTGTTCAACTCACTGTAAGGAAAACTCACTATTATTACTCTTCATTTAGGCGGTGATATTCGCCAAAACATGGTACTCTGCACATTGGGATTTGGCAGACTTTGCATTGAAATGATGTCTCTCTTTTCCTCCCTTTGTTAGTACGGCGACCACGAACCGAACATTGTCGACAAATTTTCGGACGTCCAACTATTTTGACGAGCATATGCCCATGTGCATTGGCGATCGGACGAGGCGCGAATCGAGATGGTCTTCCCATATTCAGCTTTTTTGAAGTGAATCCAGCCCGCATTTCCTCTGCCAACATGACACAGAATTTGAAATTATCCAAATTCGCAACATTGACATGGGGGCTCTCGTTTCATAGAATCCATGCATTCGTTATGCCTAAGTTGAAACCGAACCAAAAAACATAACGCCACCACTTGTGACTGCCTCGCCCTACTCTATAGTAGCTGCATAGTTGGTTATTTTTATCAACGCCTCCCATATACTTGTTATAGAGAAGTACTGAGTCGGGTTTGTTGGTTGTTTCTTCGATATCGGGATTCGCATTAGTTGATAGTATGTTCACTTGTCGCTTATCCTTCCATGTTGTTAGCATGAGGCTGTCTTTTTGGTAAAATTGTACTTCACCGCGTGACATTTTGGTCGTTTTAGCAGCGCTTGGTAGACCTTTTCTATTAACCATAACAGTCCCACATGAGTAT
>LQRL01103870.1:2537-13199 GCA_001703475.1 Hydroides elegans
CCAGTCATCTCTAATTCTAAACTGAGGCTCCCTAGTTTGCAGAAAAAAGTCTGTCGTCCCTATAACGATTCCACAATTCAAATCTTAATATAATCTCTATCGACTGCGGCGTCCCTTAGACGTAATCTTATATTCAAAAGAGACCCTGCTTGCCACGCAGTTAATGCATTTTGCTTTAAAAAACATAGATTCTATACCCGGTTGACTTTTAAATCACCATGGCTCACATCTTAATCACTATGGTAACAGTTAAACACGTACCTGAGGACGATCTTTTTGTATCCGGGTGCGATGTCCTCTTTGACGGGATGCATGAACACATTGGCATACCTGCTCAAAGACATCCACAAGCAAACCCGTACAACACTGTGCTTATATTTAAGGCAGCTTAATATATCATACATGCAGAAACAATGACAACAGCGTTCAAAGAATATGTTGATTTTTTTATGTTGTGAAGTAACGTGGTAAATGTGTTTAGGAAACTTTTCAAAAGAGAAAAAAACGGTGAATTCGTCAATAAATTTATAGGCCAAACCTATTTTTTTTATATATATTTTCCAGTATCACATATTATTTGAACAATGTATGAAAGGAAAGTTATATGAACAAAATACATACTTATATGAAATCATGCAATAGGTGGAAAATAATAAGCAGTCACAGACAACTTAAATACGAGTGCGACCAAGGAAGAAATGATGTCTGAAATTTGGTCAACACATACCGGTAGTCATGAAAAAAATGGCATTCCTTCCTGGGTCATAAGAAAAAAAAAATCTGTGGAAAATGAATATAGAAACACGTGTAAAAGAGATGCACAACTACGCATTTATGGATAAACAGTATACATTAATAATTGGAATATGTTTAACAGTCATCTGTTCAGAGAAATCTAAAAAAGGCAAAAAATAGATGTAAGGAATACAGATACACGACGAGCGGAAAATAAAAACAGGGAAATAAATAAAAATTCCATATAAAAACTGAAACAAAAGACACTAAACCTTGCACATAAAAAAAAACAGCACAGTTTTACAGAAAAGGCATACGAAACCAAGGACCATATGCATAAACATTTAAGCATGCTTAGATTATAAGTCCGTATGTAATACCTCCAATCAATTCAAGATTCACCTCTTCAAATGGATTATAATTATAATCTTTGATACGAGTTTAGTCGATCGAAAAAGTTTCGAACATAATAATTCAAGCATTAAACTCTATGTCGAACTTAGAACGTGAGCATGCTAAGATTTGAATGCATATGGCCCCCAAATAAGCCATTAAATTCCTAAAGACAACACACGATAAAAGCACGATGCCACGATATAAATAGTCAACGAAAAGAGGCTTCAGACGAGATATCTTAAGGCAACGAAAGAGTGGATCCATTGGACACTTTGTACCTGTACACGATACTTGAGTATCCGGGAGCAATGGATTCGGTCACCGGGTGAAGGAACAGCCTCGCGTACCTTTGATTTTCAATAGAATTCACTTATAATTTAGTGGAATATTTCAACAACAAAAAATATAATTTTGATTTATTTAATGGTTGTGAATAAAAAAGGCGGGAATATGATATGAAATTAACCGAGAAACCAAACAAAATGGGGAAATGTTTTTTATTCGTTCTTAGATCTATGTTTTCCACAGGATTCCATAACCATAAGAATTTCACAAATGCTGTAGCATCATTGCTAATGTGCATGTTTAACTGCTGTCCTAAAGACAACCTGTGTTGTAGAGGAATATGCTTCAGAATTGTATAAGGTTTGTCTTAGAACCTGGTAAAACTTAATTAAACTTAATTACAGGCTGTGACTACAACCAAGATTTGTTTACAGTGCCTCAAAGGTTTTATTTTTTTTTGCCACAAAATGCGAGTAATATTTTTTCTTTTTTTCTTTTTTTTTTGCAAATCAGAATTATTAAATCGCGCGATCAAATATTAGTTGGAAATATAATGTCGCGACCGCTTAATCCAGGCACCGTTTTAGCCTAATGCAATAAAACGCTGCATGTAGGGCTTCTTAACTATTGGGTACATTCTTAAATACAGCAGCTACCTTTTAACAACCATTATATAACGAGGAGCCAATTTTTCGGAGACCGGGTGAAGAAACAGCTTAGAATACCTTTGAGGAGAGAAAATTCAATCAACTAAATTTAACTGTTTTAGTATTTTAGTATTTATATCAAATGCAACATAATGATGTCGGTCAACTGTAGAAAAAGAAGAACCGTATCGCCGTATCTTATGAGATTTCGAAACATACTGTTCCAAAAAAAAAAAACATATATGATCACGATTTTCATGATTTTTGAGCTGCATGACATGTCTGCACGTCTAAAAATAGAAAACTTTAGTCAATGGTTTTTCATGGGAAGAATCTAGAAGAGAATCATGTTTTTTTATAAAAAAAATAATGAAAACCTGTACGAATAATATTCAAGTTTTCGAGGTTTACCACTTCGTCATTTTATCATATACAAATGTATCACTTACATTGTATGTAACCTACTTTCCATTTATATACAGACTTACTACTCTATATAATGATCCCAGCAGCTGGTTTCGAGTCATGCAATTTCTTTCAAAATTTCTCAATTGAATAGCCTATTGCCTGCCAAATTCCAGACTTTATCATCAAATTAAATATAAACCAATATATCATAATTAATCACAGTTATAACCTAAATCTATTTAAATAAAAGTGCACGTGTACTTACTTGTGATTAGCGGCCGAGCGCCATACGAGGATGATCGACTTTTTCCACAGCTTGTATTGCTTCTCGTCCATGTCAGATTCACTGCAATATTTGGAAGATGATTGATTCATTAAAGGTTCTTTAATAGTCTATTGACATTTACTAATTAAGCCAAACGCTATCTTGCATTTACTTGACTGTAGATGTATTGTTTGAAGTTTCACATATCATGTTACGATGTATTGTGTTATGTTTGAACGACGCAATTGAACAATTTATATATATTTTTTTTTCCATATATCATTCAGACACATACACCCCCATATCTTATAAGAAATAATAAAATGAACATATTTTTCTAAGCACATTAACGCCCCAGCTGGCCCACTTGAACCTTATACTTTACTATTCAATTTAGAACAGCTAACAAAAAAACGAATAAAAAATTAAGGCCTCTTACTGCACATACTCTTGCGTGATCGAGGCGGGACTCTGCGTTTGGTCCAAATAGTTTCCCAGTTTGGACGAAATACTCTTCTCATCGTCATCTGAAGTGTCCAATTCACTCGCCAGAGGGCGCTCTTCCTTCTTTTCCGCGCCACTTTTGCGCCCGTATCGGCCCTTGCGACCGCGTGTCGATTTGCCTGTAGAGAGGAGAGATAAAAGGAAAGTTATATTATTTTATTTGTGACAAGAAATGATCAACCCGTCCGAAGTGTCCAGTTCACTCGCGGCCATAGGGCGCTCTTCCTTCTTTCCCGCCCCACTTTTGCCCCCATGCGTCGATAAACGAGATAAAAGGGGATTAAATTATTTAAAATTTATTAAAGAAACGATCAGCTCTGTCTTGGGTAATGATGTGTTTTCCTTGATTTGTTTGAATGAATGACAAATCATGAATTTGTTGTATCTGCATGTAAAGTCAGCGGGAGAGAATAGGAAACAAGGAAAATGATTAGCGTTTTTTAATCAAGCTCATTGGCTCGGGTTCATATAATGGGGTACGGTTTTTTTTATCGATGAGGCGAATTTCTCACGGTGGATATCTACGAACAAATCCACTAGTTTAACTAGTTTTATATAAGAATTGCTTTGCTACAAATGAAATTACATGTATTTTTCTATAATGAAAATTTTCCCTCTCTACCTTTCTTAGAGTAGTCCTTCCTTGTGCTACTGCTGATCGGACCCCCGACACCGAGGTCTGGCTCATGTGACGCGATGCTACTGGCGGGTGACTGAGGCGGGTTGTCATCGACGTCTTTGCTTATAGGAACTCGCTCCTAGGAATTAAATAAAATCGCCATACATGTATCTATTACGTTTCGATTTATAAAGATGCATAAACAAAAGTAAACAAACCGTAGGGATTGAACCACAAACGGTACCAGTGTTGAACTG
Source organism: Hydroides elegans (assembly GCA_001703475.1). Lineage (NCBI taxonomy): Eukaryota > Metazoa > Annelida > Polychaeta > Sabellida > Serpulidae > Hydroides > Hydroides elegans. The sequence continues at coordinate 6,654 of LQRL01103870.1, forward strand.
AGTTAGTTGGGAAAAGCACTTCGCTGTGAATGAAGGTCATTTCTCAATGCACGAATGCAAAGGTGTTGAGAAAAACCTGACCGAATTTATAATTGACGTTGAAGTTGTCTTGAAACGATTGGTCAAATAGGTCAATATTATATAGGTCTTCTGCATTACTTCGTGACTCACGGATATATCAATCGTTTGCGTTCCAGTCCTACTCTCCTTTAGGCCAAAACAAGGAAGAAATTACGATTATGGTTAAATTTAGTATCTTCACGGTTATATTCGGTATATTTATTCATTATATTGGTCATAACCAACTAACCGGTAAAGATACAGCGGGTGTCTCGATCCTAATCTCATGGCTCTCTGCGGCTTTAAATCAAAGAGCCTGTTAACGACTTACTGGTATAGATATCGTGGGTGTCTCAACCCCACTCTCATATGTTATCGCGAGACCTAAATACCAGCTTACCAGCATGATTATATTGGGCACATCTATTCTTTTTTTTTTTGGTGATCATAACCCACTAACCGGTATCGATATTGTCGGCGTCTCCACGCCACTCTCCTCCGTCTCCACAAAGCCCAAAAATGCCCATATCACGCCAATATGGCTTAAACGGACACGTACATACATGATATGGCATAAAACGACTCACAGGTATACTTATTGTCGGCGTTTTGATCCCACTTTCCTTCGTCTCCTCTTGGACCATCAATGACCATATCACGCAAATATGGTTAAAACGGACATATTAAGATAAGACATGATAATGTTAAAATCAACTTACGGGTATCGATATAGTTGGCGTCTCGACCCCACTCTCCTCGGTCTCCTCCACATCAACCATCGCTTCCTCTTTGCACGCTTCTTCCGCTTCCTCCTTTATCTCCTTGACAACCACCGTTTCTACTGTTTCTATGGCAACGTCAGGTTGCTTTTCAGCAGGCTCTTCAACTAAGAAAATATAAATACATAAATGTGTGTAAAGTTAATGTAGGTGAACAAAAATATGTTCATTTATGGTCATATTCTTTATCACTGTTTATTATTTTATGCACAATGGCATGCAACATTCTGACCACAAATCCAACCGACTCAACCACAATTCCCTTCTTCACCTCCTTAAGAATAATAAGGTTTTCGTAATAAACTTATTTGTTCAAACGATTTTCAGCCCTTCACCCAAATGTCCATTCATAACGCCCTTTTATATCTAACATATATAACCATGGCAACCCTACCGACAGATGCCTCTGTTTCGCCCATGTGCGGTCCTTCGTCGCTGGTTTCCGTCGCCAGAATCTCAACCTCAACGTCGTCCGCCGGTTCCTGTAACAAATCGACATTGTGTATTACTTGTATTATTATCAAATACAATCTTGTATGTTTTTTTTTTTCATTCTGTTAAAATCTTTTATTGATGATATTTTCATATTCTGTTTTTAAATTAAATAATTTCAAATGATGCGGCAAACATAAGCCGATTGTTACAATGCCTTTGAGTAAAGCCAATAAATATTAAAATGACTAATCTTAGTAACTTATAGATTTTCTTTTTTTTTAAACGATTCCAAGCAAACGGATGTACCTTGATATAATTATAGATGTAGGCTATATTTTTAACTCCGGTTGTGCTTACTGTTTTTATGATGGATATCTTTTCTTCTTGGATCGGTTGTTTGACAGGCGTTTCCAATTTTGTTTCCTGGAATATGAAAGAAAGTGTATATCATAAATTCGAGATTGAATAAGGAATGATAACGAAAGGCGTCCTACATCGAAAATTATATCGTAATTAACAGTGTTTAACCTGCATATTTTATTTACTTAGATAAGGTCTTTCGGTTAAGGAATAGAATTATATGTATTTAGTAAAATTGCATATAGAAAAGGGTTGGGTTGCACACCGTTGTGGGTTGAACATCAGGCTTTATTTCAGAATTCTTGATTTTCAATGGCTACTGGTTATACACCCATGCCGATTCTACACCGATAATAAAGGTAACATTTGACTCTTTATACACACACATATTACCTGCTCCACCTGCTTGACTGGTGTCTCAACAACGTTAGGTGTCTCAACTGGTTCCTCAATCACTGCTTCTGGTTTCGCTGGCGGCGGCTCAGGAATTGATACTTCGACCATGGGCGTCACATCTGTCACTACTGTTTCTTCAACCTATAGAGGGATATATGGGTCATTGATTATTAGTATGCAGTTCGTTTTTGGCTAATGTTACAGCCGTAGTCTAGACTATCTAGGTTTCTGTTGTTTATTATATTGAAAGCTTTTCTGAACTTAAGACTGTGTTATTATTCAAACAGAACGATTTCCTTGTGAAGGGACTCTTGCTCATCGAAATGAAGTAATACCATTCATCCTCCTACATGAGAACCAAGGAATTCGAACTTTGGATTCAAAGCAGTCTTACCATAATATACATTGTAGCTCAATATGACCAATATTAAATAATTCAACAAATTCCATCAGCAAGACTAGTTTTAACACACCACATACAGGCATATGCTATTGAAACCAGCCAATTCTTTTCCCGAAAAATCCTTACCACGGATATATCTTCCGTCTCCATCGACGTGTCTTCCTTTTCGATTTTGACCTTGACCTCTGTCACAGCAGCAGGGGTCACACCGCTGGAGGTCACCGTGGGGTCACTGGGTGGGGTCACGTGAGCATCGCCGTCTCCTTTCTCTTCTTTGATTGGTTCTGGTTTAGTGGCATTCTCTTCTCTGGTTGGTCAATAACAGTGATTCACAATTGGTAACAATTTGTTAATTTATAAATCATATATATATTGTATTTCCTATAGAATGTATTGGACCGGATCAACAGCAAAATTTAGTCGACAAAATACTAGATACACGTTGTAAACTTGTTGCTTTCAGAAAACTGATTCCATATTTTGAAATGGTTTTTCGAAAACATACACTAAACATTCACTATGCATGATTAAAATTTATAGCTTTGAAAGCAGTTTAACAATATTATTATGCAGTCCAATCATTAAACGTATCCTTGGATTAGCCTTATGTCATTGTTGCTTACTCTTTTATTTTTGTGACTAATTCTTGTAGATCCTTATCAAAGTGACCAGCGTTGATTTTCTCTATTTCATCTTTAAGTTTTCTGAAAAGGCGAGAGTAATATTATTTACAATACGTAAGTGTGTAAAACATTTAAGAATCGGGTAGTTGATTATCCTTTTGTCCGACTCCAAATCAAGGAGTGTGTAAAATATTATGTGTTTACTATACTGAGTTATGTCTATAATATACATATACTTATAGGACTTGGACTATGTTTAAGTATGCGTTTCTAAACATCAACAGTAATACGAATGCCATCGCCTATGTTTCGATCAGTGTATTTTTCCCCAGTAGATTAGGTCTTTACTTGACAAAGACATCGAATGTTGCGCGACAAATATCCATAATCTTCGCTATCCTTCTTAACCTTGTTCTTAAAATCAATGTAAAATGGTTGGAAAAAAGTAAAAGATTGAGATAAAGGGAAAATATCGACCCCACTCAGACAGAAGCTTTGTTTTTCAAATATAGAAAATGTCGTATAGGCTAGCACATCTCCATTTTCAACTCACAGATATTCGTCCTGCTGTCGTTTGATGGTTTCCCTCAGTTCTTCTACGCGTTCCAACGTCAGTTTTCGGGCGATAACGAGTTGAGCCGTTTCCGCGCTTTCTTTTTCTTTCTCGCCTCGTTTGCGCCTAAGGAGAGAGAAGTATAGGGAAATTATATAGGGATTGGGATTATAGGAAATTTCACATGAATGATGCAACAATAAATAAAAGTTGAATTTACTTGTTATTTGTATTACAAACAAAAAGTAGTGCATGTCAAATAATATTTTCTTATTTTCTTTTCAGAAAAAAAATCGATCAAAACGAATGATTTAAAAATTATTGATCAAATTTATAGAAAACTGGTTTATAGAACCGGTTTTATTTCCTTTTTTAGGGACAATCAATCAATGTTTATTTTATAATATTCAGTCATTCTATTAAGTGACACATGATGAATATATTATTCAATCTAAATCGTAGCAATAAAGTTCAACAGATATCATCAAACTCACTTCGGCGTTTCCACTGTTTCCAGCAACTCTGCATACTGCTGCGCACAATTCTGAAACAAAATAAATTTGATATGGACTCGTTGGGGTTTGTGTAGCGATATATGATGATTGGAAATCTTCTGAAATTCTATTCGAGGACGAACCTTGTCTAAACTATCTTTATGGTCTGTGTTGCGGACCTTTACGTCATACAAACTATGTTTTTGCTCAAGAAATTCTAAACCTTTTTTTTTTCTTTTTTTCCGCTTTACATTTTTATGTTGAATTTTAAAACACGATTCCAGGTATTATAGAACATTTTAATAGTTGATACGAACGATGCTACAACAGCTTTGAAATAAAGCCATACAGAGCATACGATATTGTAGCTCTGTATAATAGCCTTGTGCGAGCTACAAACAAGGCTTAAGCTTCAACGCGTAAATCAATACAGCTCGTTCATTGTAAAGGTCTACATATTGTGGGCTGTTATGCTGCTATTCCTACCTCAAAGCACAATACATGTCTATAGCTTACGCCCATTTTATCATTGCAGAACCATCATATAACCACTGGTATATAGTCAAACTTTTTGGTGCTATTACAACATTAAAATGATTGAAGAGGGACATCAATTTAGACATAAAACAGGCATCCATTCAGCACTGTTGTTCTTATTAACTATTTGTTGGATGCTGAATTTCCAATGTATTAGACAAAACGGTCTTTTTATACACCATAAAGGTATATTCAAGAGACTGACCATGTATATATAGGAATTAATTTAATTATATGTAGCGAGGTCCGGTGTCATTGGGCGACCCGCTCAAACCGACAACTTCAATAGACAAACTCAACAAAGCTTGGCCGAATGGCGTCTTTGACCTCTTTTATTGGGGGTTTCAAGATAAACTACAATTTTAAATGCCATTTTAGCAGGCTACGACTGAATTATTATTGAGTTGCGACCCTTTGTATAGCTTTATGATTTGACTTCATTCACACCAAATCATTGTAACAATTTTGTTTCCTTTTTTTCGTATCGGAATATGAAATTTGTAAAAGTATATATACATATATAAGCCTCTATTCTAATAGCAAGATGACACCAAAATTGATCAGCGAGATCGAAAAAAAAAAACATAATGATCATGTTTAGAGCAAATAAAGTTTAGGACACACCCTTTATATATTTCTATTGTCCCGCGGGATTTGGAAGTTTTGAGGATATATAAATTCAACTTGATACGTAATTGAACACACCTAACACTTTTAAGTAACGATTGAATGTGCATTTCGAAAATAGAATGTCTAAATAATCAAATGTAAGTTTTTTTTATCGATTTTACCCTAAAAATATAACGTAACCTTCGTTGCTATCCCTCATCTCCTTTTTAGATAAAAAAAAACATGTTTTAGATAGGCCTATAGATAGTCAAAATAACGGTTATACCTCATATACACGATGGAATTTGGAAAATACATACTGAATTCTTATATTTTTCACCTACAAATGCAAATCATTGCTGGCGTCCGTGGTTTCTATATTTGATTCATAGGCATGAACCTTCCTTACCTTTTGCAAATACCACTACGCCCACTAGACTGATCAGGTCCCGTGCCCATGCCAATAATTGTTATTCCTGAAATTCATGGCAATTTAACTTAACATATTGAACTCTTATATTTTGTCCCTACATATAAGCAAATCATGCTGGCGTCTGTGGTTTCTACATGTATATGTCACGAAAACGTTGATTCAGGGGCTTGCATGCTTACCTTTTGCGAATACCACTGCTCCGATCGGTCAGGCTCCCCCAGTGGTCGAACTGTGCGACTCACGGACATCCTGTGACAAAAATAGTTTTGGTTAGATTTATAAAACCATAATAATTAATTATACATGTAATCATTAGCTTATGATAACTGCAAAAGTGTTTCATCATCTATATTAAAGTTTCAACCAACTTGGGAGCAATAATAGGCTACATACGCTTTAGAGTGCTAATAGAACTAGAGGCTAAAGGCCTTCGATCCCCCGTGAACTGTCAATAGTTATTTGACTTAGCATGGTCAGCATGGAATAAACGTTTGCATCAGAGATGCAAAGCCCCAAGCCTATGCAATATATATTATTTATCAATACTATAAGCTAATTTAAAATAGAAGGTGGTATTTTTTTTTTTTTTGTCCTTCTTACAACGTCTTTCCTACAACGTCTATCTTACCACGGCTTTCTCACAATATTTCACAAAACGTTTTTCTCACAACTTTTTTCTTCACAACTACTTCCTCAACGTTGCAACGTCTATCTCACAACGTCTTTCTCACAAAGTCTCTCACAATGTCTTTCCCACAACGTCTTCTTTTCTGCCTTTCCTACAACGTCTTTCACACAACGATTTTTTCACAATGTTTTAATAACAACGTCTTCCTCAAAACGACTTTCTCACAACGTCTTTCC
>LQRL01103870.1:30275-44571 GCA_001703475.1 Hydroides elegans
ATGTGCCAAAATAAATTATGCGGATGTGTTTTTTAATGGTGTAATTCATTGGTAGAAAGCTTGAAGTGACCCGCTGTATGATGAATGACATAAACAGTAAAAGTCTGCCCTGCTCAAATATTTATTAAGGTTGTTGCGAGCAAATATATGGCCCTTGTTTATTGCTACGTGAGAGCCGACGCATACATTATATAAACTTATATTCTATTTTATGTCATGGCTTATAAGGTTTTTGCCATAATTAATATATGTGATTCAGTGTCTTGTTCTTATATCACTTAATCATTGTGCTCTATCACATATTTTCAGATTTTTATTCATTTTCCAAAGTATAATAATTAACAAATAGTTTTGATTATCAAAATTGAAGAAAATATATGTATTTAACAGCATAATTTGTATGATTCACTCACAGAAGGTGCATAAACGAAATGTAGGGGTACGGTGTAGATGTAATTGTTATAAAAAAAATGGTCATAACATTATAAAGCCTTTAATGACCCTATAACCCGTTTATTCTTTACTGTTAAGAAGAAAAATAATATGTTACTTTATACGTTTCGATATAATTCAAAAGAACATTTGTCATATCTAAATCATATATCATTTTGCAAACTAACGTAACACTTAAAACTAGCTGCCAAACAGATGTCATTCTAACAGCATAATTTAATCATGAAATGAGCCTTCAGGTTTGCCCTCCCACAGCTTCAAATTGCTGTTCATTTATTTCCAATGCATCAAACAGCTGAGGAGATCGGTGCGGTTACAATTAATCGATGGATTATTGGTTTACTCTGATTGTAGTTGGAATTTTATTGATTTGGCCCTGTAAGTCTGTATGTGTTTTTAATTATGGTTGAAAATGCAATCGCTAAAATAAGGGTGGGGCTTCTGGTGAAGATCATATTTAACCGATATATATGGTACCTGTCTGTATATGTCAGGTCCCTAAAACGCATATATGAAAAATATGCATTCATCATCGTAAACGTCAGCAACCTGCTTCCTTGCCAATAAAAAAGACAGACAAATATGAACAGTGTGTAGATAAGTAAAAATCCTTCAAATATCCCGTAAAGTATTAGCTTATGACCCTGATCGTTTTGCAATCAAATAAGAACCGTTTAATTGCAAACCGTTTGATTTCAAAATGCAAGGAAAATATAGAGGATATTTAATTAAATGCGTTGCGTTGCTTTGCATGTATTTATTTGGCGATCTACTAAAGCAAATATGTACATGATACACCCTTTTAATTACAGTAATCTAATGCATGTAGTATCATGAGTATTATCTGGTGACACAATACGGAGTCAATTTCCCAACAGGATATTTGATACTAACGATCCAACCAATGTTGGTCGTTGTAACATACAGCGCACGTGAATGATATAAATCCTAAATTGTTTTAACTGTTTTTTCTTGTCTTGTGCTTGTCGATATAATTTATTGACGTATAGTTTTTATGGTGAGTTGATGAAGTGTCTACCCAGCTGAAGGAAGTGACGCATAAATCAATTAATGTAGAATTCAACATATTCATGAACTTGCATACAAAAAAAGACAAAGATATCGTTTCATCTATTTCATATGTCTTTTTGTCCTTTTTTCCGCAGCCGCCTTGAGCCTTATCTGCATCATCATGTACGTGATCCTTTTCGTCAAAGACCTCAACAAGAACATCATGGATCCCCAGGACGTACCACCCTATAACACGTGGACGTCTAAGGACAAGGCCCATCTCGATTTCTCGTTCTATTTCGTTGTCGTGGCAACGGTGCTGTTTCTTGTGAATATCGTTGTCATGGCGCTTTCGGGGGTTGAGTGTCGCAGGAAGAAATCGTTTGTGACGACGATGACGACTAAAGCATTGGATGGAACTATGATTTATTAAAAAGCGATTTAGATTTTCGAATTTCGTTTTGGCAATATCCTGTAAAAGTCCCCTTTAATCCCCGTATATGGCTTTAATCACCATGTTTTCACGTATGGTAAAATCTCGTTAACTCGAGCACGGTTAACTCAAATTACCGGATAACTCGAGCTGATCCCCTCTTTCATATATCGGTTTTCAACAACAACGGTTAATTCGAATTCACGTATAACTCCAGGAATATCTCATGTCCCCAGCACCTCGAGTTATCGAGGTTCTACTTTATTTCGTCTATAGTATTTTGACCATAGCGGGGACTATGTACAGGATATAGCCTGTTTTATTTTTTAATCGATAGTCCCGATGGGATTTTTGTGATTTATGTGACCAGCATTATAGTGATATTAAAGTTATACATGTACAATGTATATTGAAATTTCGTTATGCCATACTTAATTGCATTATAGTGATATAAAAGCGTTTGGAGGAGTTTTGTTACAATACAGTACAATTTCGTAAATTCAAAGCTACATTGTGTTTTTAGCCACGGCTTGCTTTGCAAGACGGGGGTTGTCCCACCACTTGACCGTTATTTATTTATGCGTATATACATATATTTATTTGTTTAGTTCGTTAACTTTTTTTTTTGTAAATGCTACTCCTCCGAAAGTTGTGGGTCGATTTTAATGAAACTTGGTTTAAAATATTCCTTGGGAGCTAGGGCGTTAAAGTTGTGCTATTTCATGCTTATATTGCTTATATAAGCAGAGTTATGATTGCTTATACATGTATGTATATTACTATTTGAGCTTTATGCTGCGACCACGTGATTATGACGTAACAGTTGAAAATGTGCTGCTGTTGAAGATATCATGGGAGCAATTTTACACACCATTATGTTTCGATCATCAAATAGACAATTGCCTTTGCTTTGTAAAATAGAATTATTTTTTTTTTACAAAGGCGATTGGTTATGTGGCAAAATGGTATATTCCATTCATCCTTTGAAATAAGGTAAATAAACTGTACAACTTGGGAATTGCTTCCAGTTTTGAAAAATCGTTTTGTCTTTTAAAGAGTGATAAAAACCTATGTCTATGTTTTTGACCCACCTTACAGATCTTCAATACCATGTGTTTTTGATCCACCTTTAAAACTCTTTAATGATATTTTTGTTGATTGCTATAAACATTTTCCTTTGCTGTGTCAAATCAATTGAGAGCTTAAAACGACTGAAAGAAATAACAAAATAACAAAACGTTGAAGAAATAACAAAATAAATCCGATATAAGATATCGACGCATAAGGGAAGTTGGCGTATTTTATTAACTTTAAGCAAGGTGTGGCACACTGTCCCTTGACAGTCTTGTTGTTTGTATCTAAGATTTAAAGTCATATTGTGTAGTCTAATTCATTGTCTCACGATACAATAGACTCTCGAATTATAATGGTAGATGAATACATATAGAATCTATTTAAGAAAACTCCTGCATCTCGAAATGATGTTTGCAAGGAACCGTCTACTTTGTCGGTTAACTAGTCTTATTATTTGTGTCTTTGTATACTTCTGTTCAACTTTAATACTACGCATTTAAGAGCCAGGTTCCTTTAAGTACATCCATTGTATTAAGTCATATGTTTCCAATTATACCGGTAGCTATCAAACACATTTCCATTCCTTGAGCACCTGAATGATGATTTCCTTATGCAACATTAATGTTAAAATGCGTTAAATGTCTGTTTTCGAAACCGTTTGAACACTTAACTTGTTTGATACATACTTAACAATTTTCGAAAATATTACTTTGTATCTTGTTTTAGTTTGCAATTGATCGCTTCTTTTATTTTTCCGTTTTGTCAAATATTTCTTCCGATATATTGTAATATGAAACACTGCCAGTCGATACGCACAGTTATAGATCTAGTATAAATAATTTCGTTTCACAATGTATAATTGATTTTTCCATATACATAATATTACTTTCATTATCCTGAGTTTTATTATTTTGTAGTCGTTCTCGAAAATCAACCTGTCCTCTCAGAACCGTAGAGTTCTACTGTTTTATTTTTGTTTGGAATGCTTCTAGCTTATGAGTATTGGTATTTTAGTAATATAGGATTATTGTGCTATATAATGCTGACATTTTAATATAATTTTAAGATATGTTTGCAGCATAATATATTTATTTATTATTGCTGAATTGTGCTATTGTATAAATGCTGTATATTTGTACTTTTATATATTTATTTATATCCTTAGGGAATAAACTCGTGTATTTAAGTTACCACAGACAATAATTATTATGTGGATAAACATAAGTAACTTAATGGGATATATTTCTTATTAATATTTGTTCGTGTATGCCATGCACAATCAAATAGTGATATTGTCTAATGATATTCTCAAACCGTCATGGAATGTTTTATTTTCTAAGTAGAATGAGTTTTAATGATAGTGATCATTAATATAATAGGGTAATTGCCCGGTATATTTATATTTTGCATTTCGCTTACAGTAACTACAACCATTAATTGTCAAATTTCATTAATTGTCAAAGGTAGTTGTTCCGGAGATAGAATTTTATGAGTGTATGGTGAAAAATGCTGATTCATATTGTTATGCAACTCAGCCTTCTATTTATGTTATTTATCTTTTTCTGTCATGAGTAGGATATAATAACGATGAAAACGTTTCGTTATTTCTATTTTAAGTACAGGATTATATACAAAATACGAGACTCACACTAAATAAAAATCTGTTTTCAACAATTATTTGCATGCAATAATGTGACAATTCGAAATTTCAAATTCGGTCTAATTTGTATAATAGTCGTTCGAAGGTTAAAATAAAAGAATTCATGCAGCTAACACTTTTTATTTTCCAACATTTTCAAAAATCGTGTTCAAAATAAATATCACTATTTCGTTTCAAATCTTCACTTTATTTCATTTATTCCAAAATCTATAGAACCTGGTACCGAATCGATTTGGTACCTTATCTATATGTATATACATTTCTTTTTGCAACATGCCCTAAATAAAATGTTATAATCTTTTTGTAGCGAATTCCGGGATATAAACTTCAAATAAGCACTTAAAATCACAAACATTAAATGCAGACAGTTAAGCTATGCTATATTAATATTCCCTTGCAATTGTTTACAGTATCAACAACATGTTCAATAGTTGTGCATATATTTTAAGATATTTTAACCTGATTTTGATGTATGATATTGATGCAAGCAACCGCATTTTTACTCTAAAGCCTTAATAACAAATTTTACTTTCTACAGTAACCACAAACTCCAAATTATAGATTTATACAATTTCTGTATTCTTATTGCCACAGTATCATACTGTTTTTCCCAATCATGTAGCTGACACCTTATTATCTCACTCTAAAGTCATTCAGTTGATCGCCAAAACCGTAACAGGTTTGAAAATATTCCAGATAAATAAACAATTTAAATATTGTAAAATTATAATAAAAGTTCAAAGTATATTAATGTATCATTAATACAATTTATTATATGACAAGGAGATTTCCAGCATTTTCATTGGTCGAAGGCTGGTCTTCATACTTAATGTTGGTTTACAAAACAACAACATTCGGGGTCAAGTCAACAATTGCTAATTGTTGCATAGCCAATACTTCCGGTTCGTCTGTAAACAATAACAAGACACATTTTTCTGTAAAGTTTCTTAAAATATGAGTTCAGGACGATTTGCCTCCGTTACGGAAGATGAAATTAAACAACTTAAAGATGAAAGACATGCAATCAATACTCGCGAAGCCATGGAATCGGCCATGCGGACTCTCAAAGCCTATGTTATTGTTAATAAAAAAAGGATGTAAAAAAGGTTTATTCATTTCGCTTTATTATCCAAAAAAAATATATGGGTCATCATAATAAAGCATATGTCGACTTGTTTTCAGTAAACATGAAGATATTATTGACCTGATTTGAAAATGTTGCCCTAAAGGGCAACATTTCCAAATCAGGTCAATAATACTGCATGTTTACTGAAAACAAGTCAACATCTGCTAAATGTTGTAAGCTGGCTCATTTTCCTTTTTAACGCTTTACAGTCGTCCATCCATCGTCTTCATTGTCCATATTGCGACCTGAAAAGAACAACATTATTGTTGCATTTAAAACAGTTTAAAATGAAGTTTGCACTATATCTATAATTTAAGTATGGGATTAAAACCAGTTCATTTTAAGAGAGAAACCCTTTTTTTTTTATTTTTGATGAGAAATTCATATTAACTGTAACTAATAGTACATGTTAGATGTTTTATGCAGTTTTCATGCAGTTTTAAGTTTTTGCTTTTTTGCTTAATACATTTTTATGTGATGACATTTGAGCATACAAGGTACTTCAGGGTGACCAGTGAGAAATTCTGGCTGATTTTTCGCCTGCCTTTCTCTAAAAAGATACATTTTCCCTGATTTGAAAACGAGATTTCGAAACTCGCTGATTTTCCTTTACGCTTGTCACCACCGGTACCTATCTCTAAACCCCCTCATATTTTCCATGACCTACACACCTTCTCTTTCCACGGGTGACTCTGCTGCTTTGCTCTCCCTCGGAGGCATACGAGTATACCTACCATGTACTTGTAATATCTGTTATATAATATGTTTCTCTAAACCCCACGATTTCTTTTAATTGTATGACCTACATACCTTCTCTTTCCACCGGCGGCTCTGCTTTTCTCTCTCTCGGAGGCGGTGCGTCCCTTGAGGCAGCGGGCGCAGGTCTATCGCGCTCGCCACCTCCTCGCCTCCAACTGCCACCCTCGTCGCCTCCTCGGTCGCCGCCGCGACGCCAGCTGCCACCTTGACGGAGCGAAACGATTGAACATAAATATTTAAACGAATTTTGTAAACATTAAGATCAATTTTCAGCTATTTCTGCTATGTGTATAACTCGTCGCCTCCTCGGTCACCGCCACGACGCCAGCTGCCACCTGTTTAAAACAGAAGAGATATCAAAAACATAAATGCATTGTAAATGCTTTGCCTTATTTGATATCCATCACTAACTCTTTGTTGATAAGTAGTGTTCCGTTATTCAATTCCATATTCTATAGGCCTATTCAATTGAATTTAGACCTCCACATTTAAATGACCTATAATTTAAGATAAAGAAGACTGAAGGCCTATCGCAGGTTTTCGAGCGTTTGGAAAGAAAGAAACACACAATTGAGAATTTATCATCCTTTACATTAGTATCTCATCGCGTTGTATCTCTGATCAGTTAGCGCTCATCCCTCCCTCTTAGTTTGAATTCCTAATGACCATTATCACTCAAGGATATCTCCATTATCAATTTCAGTGTTTCCACGTTTCTTACCTTCGTCCCTTGGCGCCGCTCGATCCCTAGCCGGTCCCCTATCATCCCTATCTCTCGGCCCTCGGTCATCCCTATCTCTCGGTCCCCTATCATCCCTATCTCTCGGTCCCCTATCATCTCTATCCCTGGGTCCGCGCTCGTCCCTCGGTGGTCCGCCCCTTCGCCAGCTTCCGCCTCCGTCGCGATCGTCGCTGCCGCGCGATGGGGGAGCACCGCGGTCGCGCCAGCCACCGCCGCCGTCACGGGAGGAGCCTAGATGCAAACATATGTTGTGTTAAAATAATTTAGAATGTCTCCGTTAAGTCTCGTGTAATCAGCTTGTTAAAAGAAGTTCTGTTCGTATTATTAAATGGTTTACATATATATATATAGTGAATATCACGCAAGCGACTTGGAATTGAAGGATATCTGCTTGAGATACTGATAGATATCCCATAATATTGCGCCCTTTTCGTGGAAATTTATAGCATTACATTGTTAAAGGTTAAGATGAGTTTCTTAAGATATCTTTAATCAATTTCTCATACAGATTGGTCTATCATTCAATTTTAATATAGATACTTTTGAGAATCGATTTGATTGCATCCTTCCAACTTACCCCTATCATCCCTAGGCCCTCGATCATCCCGTCTCGGTCCCCTGTCATCTCTACGATCATCGCGTCGCCACGACCCGCCGTCGTCCCTTCGATCATCGCGACCGCCTCCTCCCTCGCGACGCCACGCCCGGTCGTCATCGCGACGCTCGTCACGGTCGCCACCACGGCGCCAATCACTGCCACCGTCTCTGTGGTAAGAGAGCAGAAAAAGTTAATTTAAATGTAAATTTTAAGTTTAACTATTTCGTTTGTGACTTGTTTCCTTTTTATAATACCACCGACTCCAAATGTAAAGAATTTTATCGTCTCTGAGAAAGCATAAAAGGGTTAAGTGCCTTTTAGATTAATCTGTGTCTTTTAGGTTATGCATTCAAGAGCTTCCTTTGTCTAATCACTCATGTATTCATGAGGCCTAAGTGTTAAATATGCTCATTTACAAACCCGTTTTTATGCACGTAACATTTTATTGAACAGTTTTGGTTCAACAAATCCATGAATAAATATAATTTATCTTTTTTTTTCCTGTTCCATTACCTGTCGTCCCTTCTGTCATCCCTTCGAATTTCCCTCCTGTCATCTCGTCGATCATCGCGTCTCTCCTCGCGATCTCGCCAACTGCCTCCTCCGCCTTCGCGTGCGGGTGGACGACGGTCATCGTCACGGCGGTCGTCGCTTAAGAAATTAGACGAACACATAAATGTAATGTCCCCACACATCTGTGCCCCGAAAAATGGCATATTCCTTCAAACTCTTTTTATTGTTATTGTTCTTAACAATTATCCCAAAACAAGACAATTTAACCATCAAACTATAGAAACCTGCACATTAAAAATGTTTTTCCAATTGCGCCAAATCCTCACAAAAACCACAACCATAATAATATTCCGTAATAATATTCCGTTTTAAAATATCCATTGCTTTTCACCATTTCCTTCACCTGGGTTTGCTCCAGCTCTCCTCCTTCTGCTTGGCCCTCTCGCGCCATCCCCCTGTCTTCGCCGGCGGCCTCCACGCGCCTCCGCTCTCTTCCTCTCCTCGTCGTCGCTCATCTCGATCTCTATCGCCACCACGTGGTCGCTCGTCGTCACGTGATGCAGGCCCGCGACGCAACGAACCTTCGTCTTCTCGTTCGCCGCCACGGGGCGCTGGGCGATCTCGGTCGCGATCCCCGCCTCGGGGGCCGGCGCGATCGCGTGAGCCGGCTTCTTCGCGACGACGGTTTTCGCTATGTTTAAGAATGGATAATTATGAGATGGAGTCGGCATATGGATGCATTCAGATAAAAATGTAAACACTTTTTCTTTATCTTTCAATAATTTCTGACCCATAATTTCTGACCCACTTATCTATAATATCAGTTTGAAAATAATACACGAATACGCGCCAATAATTCAAAGCTATGAATCGAAAAATGCTTTAATTATATTATTCCGCCGCAACCCACCAAAACTCCCCCCTCTCCCTCCTTTTATCTGTCTGCCGTCCATACCTAAGTCTCTTTGGTTTCATCTATCTTTGCGAATAAGCTTCCAACAAAAGATCTTTAAATCCTGAGGTACATAATATGATCTTCATTCTTTTTAAATACCTCTCTCGTCTCGCTTCCTCATCCCTCCGGCTCTCCCTCTCGGCTATCTCCTCCTCACTGTTCCTCTTCTTTTTTTCATTTCCCTCCTCCCTCCCAAACCTTCCTCTCCCTAAAACCTTAATCCCCTCCCCATTTTAACCTACATACCTTTCTCGTCTCGCTTCCTCCGCGCGTTGTCTCTCCCTCTCCGCAATCTCCTCCTCCCTCTTCCTCTTCTTCTCTTCCATCTCCTGCAGCTTTGCCATTTTGGCCGCGTATTCAGCTTCTTCCTTTTCTTTAAGTTCGCGCGCCAGACGCTCCTGCTCTTCGCGCTCTGTTTAAGTAGCAAATAGATTTCATGTTTTATATTATGATATAAAATATATCATTGCTTGATGGAATGTATGGTTTCATGGTTATTTCTTTAAGGACAGTAAATGAATTTGAAAGACGAAATAGGCATAGCGCTGCAGAATCAGCACTGGATTTTTGTAGGTTTTAAAGAACGATGCGAAAAGCCGAACGAATGTGGTTTCAGTACAAATGCTTGAACTTTGGTCCCTCTTACTTGTTTTGCGAATACGCCTGCTATTTAATTTTTGTCATATCTGCTGGTTGTCCATTAGAGTCTATAGATAAATATGATTTGTTGCACTCCATAAAAAAATTCGTAAGCCTACTCCACTCGTCCCAATACCGACCCCGTCCGAACCCCTCTTTCTCATCTTCATAAAACTTACGTCGCTTCATCTCCTCGTCCCTAATTCGCTGTTCCTCTTCCTCTTTCTCCTTGTACCACTTGATGCGTCGCTCTTCCTTTCGCTTCACTTTGCGATCGGCCAGTCGCTTCTTGCGCTCCTCTTTCATCTTCTTCTCAAACTCGGTCACCTTGTCCTGCAAAGCGGGAAAATATATTGGATAGGCATCGGGATGGATAAGTTGTTGAAATTGATTAGCATTTATTATGTTGATACCGATTCTACATTAAATCTCATGATATATTTTGGCTCATATGTAAACACGGATATCCTTGAATGCAGAAAAGTGTACACGTTGAACTGAAACGATATCAGGTCTACTAGAATCAAATCTAGAATATAGCTTGGCACTCAAGAACAACTCATTTTCATTCTTTTGTGTCTTCTTTGTCCCCTCTATACAAACTTTCTTAAGCAAGAACCATACCAAATACACACAAATTCAACAACATATTATTATTTATTAGTGAAGTCCATAAGAAAAATATCAATAAAAATCCACGAAACCCATTTAGTTTCAATTTTCTTACCTTATAAACGGACATACGGGCATCCTGCAGCGTGTCCATGAATGCCTGGCGATCCTCGAGCATGCGCGACAGGCGGTCGCGTTGCTTTACGGCTTGCTCGCGCTCTGACTTCAAGTCAGCGATCTGCGAAGAAATCAAGTAAACATATGTAAAATGGTTAAAAAGTGTTCCTGTGGTTGGATCATTATGTGACTCTCTAACTATAAATGTAACTTGCTCTTGCTCCCAAGATCTACAAAATGTATTTACTCGTACTCGGCTGAAGGATTTATCTTATATACATGTATATATAACGATTTCGAAAATCCAATAACCCAAAGATCTAAGAGGAATTTGATCCAATCCTGTTAAACACCTTTCAAACACCACAAAGTCTTACATAGCCGGTCTTGCGCAACTATTACATAAATTCTTAACAAATTCAACGTCGAATATCTCTTATTTGAAACAAATGGATCATCCACATTACATTTTCTTATGAGGGTGATTACCCGATCTTGTTCGCTATTCAATATTTTTTCAAAATTAATTCAACCAGTATTACGAATCTACCGACCAATGAAAATGTCCATATTTGATGGCGAATACTTACGCGATCTTTCTCGCGCTGCTCGTACAACTCCCGATTGCGAATCGAGTCTTCCTCGGCCTGTTTCTCCAGCAACGGAATCTCCTCCACTCGCTTGGCGCGCTCGAAGTAGTCGATCTGCGAGAAAATGGAAGAAAGGGTTAGGATAAGGTACACTGTACGTAAAATATTCAACGAGGCAATCTAAATTATCAACATGTAAAACTAATCCTTCACTCGCTTAGCGCGCTCGAAAAAAGTCGATCTGCAGAAAACGACAAAAAAAGGCAATCACACGGTTTTAGGATAATAATGTTCAATGACAAAATTAAGTCAAGCAATTCATTCGGATGAACATCATATGAATCAAACAGCAACAATATGTACATAATCCAGGCTTAACAAGTAAGCAAAGGAGCATTTCATATAAGTTATAACAACACGTCACTTTTTTCTTCCTCTGACATCCATTAGAGACGTAAGAATTGAATTATCCAAATAAACCATTTTTTAATTTCATTATATACACTCAGGGTTCATCCTACCCACGCGCGCACGCGCGATTCGCGCGTAAAAATTTAAAATCGCGCGTTAGAAAATGCCCCGTGCGCGCACCGCGCGCGCCGAATTCTCGAATCGCGCGTTGCAAACAGAGGGATGCGCGCCATAAAATTTGTTGATATGTTTCAGAATCTTAAAATGGCTTTATTTCTATGAACCAATGAATATTTATCTTATTTCAATCGCTCTCACGTTTTTTCGCGCCTTCGGTGCTACCATTTAGGTTTGTATTAAGCGTCAATTGACGTGAGTTAGCCTTGACTGATCCTCAGGTGGCGGGCGGGTTTGCAAGAACCCCGAAGTTATGCCACTCTTCATCCCGAACCAAACAAATTACATCTTTAATTTCAGGTTTGAATTTCTAGTGGGGAATTTATGCCCGGTTAGTAACTATAGCAGATATCAACAAAACTGTCGGCCCTGATTATTGGATCCACAACATTAAGACTCCTTTTAACTATAAACAAATCGCTCGCGCCTTCTGCGTTTGCATATATTCAGTAATTGTTCTTTAATTGGAACTCCGGTTAATTCGAACCGATTTCACCAGACCCGAATTGTTCGTACTTGCTTATGGCTTATGTCCGATCTGCAATACTTCGCTGTAAGTTAGATCTACTGAAGCTGAATAAATAAAACAGGGTGACCAGCGTCAGGGAAATTATAGAAATTGAAAAACCGTTTTCAAGTCAGGAAAAACCAGGAAATTTGGACTTTTAGAGAAAATCAAGAAAAAAATAATGGCCTTTCTTTTTGAAACGTCAGGGAATTTCGTTATATTATTATTATCATTTTCCACGATTTTCGTCAACAATTTCGCTCGCGCATACAGCACTTGCATATTGAAAAATAAGTCTTAAAAATTTTTGCTCGCGGCTTCGGCGCTCGGATAATGCCTATAAAATAGTATAATGATATAATATAATCAGGGCTCGAAACTCACGGGGGCCCAGGGGCCATTGGCCCCCTGATTTTCCAAATGGCCCCCCGGTTTTTGAGGTAGGGGGCCCGAAGGGCCCTTAAATTTTTGCAACCGTCTACATATAAATTTACATGTTCGGGCCCCCGGATTATGGTTTGGGCCCCCACGTTTTAAAGAGCGGGGGCCCAAAGGGCCCCAGCGAAAAATATCGAGTTTCGAGCCCTGAATATAATATAATATAATATATACCATCAAGGGCTGTCTTATGCGAGAATATCTTTTAGATATACCTGAACTGTTTTAAATAATAATGTTATAAACAAATCTGGTTATATGTATTTCCTTGCGCGCGTAACTTCAGGACAATCGCGCGTCCCAAACGGAGGCGTGCGCGCCGCGCGCATAATCCGCCAGAGTCAGGATGAACCCTGTACACTTATCTATGCAATTCATTCTTTCAATTGAAACTATATCGTAACAATTTAAATACCTTCTTCTCCTGTCCCTTGAGCTTCTCCTGCATCTCCTTCTTTTCCTTCTCCAGCTGCTCCACTTGTTTCGCCATGATGTCGTCCATGTCCATTTGCGCGATTTGCTGTTAAGAATAAAACACACCATGTTATCAAACAAATTTAAATGTTGGTTTTCAAATTTGCAAATTTCAAGTCATATCAAGACACTTTTAGATAATACACCGACATATTTTGCATAGTTGATATCTATCGTTTAATCGTTGTTATAATAAATCGACATGGGTTTTCACAGACGGAATCAATTTTATATGTCAAAATTCAAGTTCGAATACGCATAACGTGGTTCTGAAATTATCAAATAGCGCTTTGAAACTGCGAACGTGACCTTCAACTTTGACGGTAAAATGCATCACAGATGCAATTATTTAAGGCCCACGAAAACCGATGACATGTCGATTAAATAGTAGCTTAAACAACAATTCACAAACCAAACGCAAAAACCAAAAGCCAACTCACATCCTCGGTGATCCCCTCAAACGCCTTCTCCCCGAGCTCCGTCGCCTTCAGCTGCTCCAATCTCTCCTTGGCCACCTTGCGCTGCACCTCCATGTGCTCCTGCTTGCGTCGCGTCTGTTCGCGCTCTGCGGCTTCCTTCTCGAGACGCGCCATTTCGGCCTCGTACTGGCGGCGGCGCTGTTCTTCGAGGATTGCCATCTCTTCTTGCTCCTGTGGTGGACAGATTTAAACAAACAATGTAAATAAAAGGCAATCATACATTTAAGCTCACTCAGCTTTCATGACATTTATCATATAACATATTCCCCTATTATCGTCTACTCATTTAATATTGCCAATTCACAAATCATCGCTCATTCACCTATTATCGCATAAGTTATCGCTCATTCACCTTTTATCAATAATTCTTATAGTATCGGATAACAAACTTAAGAGTACAACTATTATATCAAAACCTGTTCCTGGCCCTTACCCTTTGCGTTTTGGCATTCTCGAACTCCCACTTTCGCTTTATATGACGACCCTCCCTTTTTTTTTTGGGGGGGGGGGGGGCAAAAACTCGCCAA
>LQRL01103878.1:0-26640 GCA_001703475.1 Hydroides elegans
TTACCGCATTCACAAATGAAACACATAACCCACATGTTCAGTCCAATACAAAACCGAATACAATACAAAATCATAATTAATGCATAGTGGTGGCTTTTTACGAATATCTTTAGTCATCTATTTGTAGAGATAGTCTTATCCTAATTTATCATTGATCTATAATTATCGAAGGAATAAGCAGGATTTACTTGTTTATTTAACCCGGAGAGGGAAAGATTATTTAGTGTGATATAACTTAGTAATCTCGTAATTTCCTAATATATTTGTATATCATTCGTGGCTTTTCATTAAACATACAATTACGACAATTGATTTGTGGTAATGGGGTGTGACAATCATCTAAATACGAACCAAGCTAATTATATATTTGTTTCTATAAAAAAATCATCAATTAAGAATAGCGAACATAGAGGTGGTAACAATTTGGTTCAGTTAAAGTGATATTTTATGAAACAAAACATACAAAGATCTAATCATCAATGTTATGCACTGATGTGTCGATATTGACATCGAAATAGCAAAATGTGTTTGAATATCAGCGATAACTACACGTGGAACCTTCATTATTTACAACAAATTACACCTAATAACACCATAAACAAATCGTTTCCTTTGATCTCAAAGTTACTTTCATTTTATCTGTTATCTTGAGTTATAGGCAAAGTCACTAAAGATTGTTTTATAACGATACCAACGCTTTTTATAGTAGACGAATTTTACCTTTTTACGACAAAAACTGTATTGTTATGATAAGTCCAACATTGTGAAAGTCTTTTCTCCTAATCATATCGCATCATATAAACCACAAATGATTCACCACCACTTTAACAATTCATAGCAACCATATCCATCAGGTCGTAACCATGGTTACCACCGCCTATTGCCATACTTTTCACCACCACCTCCGAAATTGCGTCGCCTACCACTAAAATGCCCGCCATTACGCTGACCTTCCTCCCCTGCGACGAAGCTAATCCCGGCACTTTGCTGTTGCTGGGCCATTTGCTCTAGCTGTCGAACCTTGTTTCTGCAAAATAGAAAATAAATAATTAATAAATTAAGAAACGATATATAAAGAAACTATAAAATGATGAAGGAATCTTAAGTCAACGTTTGTTAGGCACTTAGAGTATTTTCTTATTGGAGTGTATTTAGACGAACTCTTAAATTAAAAAGCGTTGTAGTTTGGAAGTGAGACTTTATAAGAAGGGATGCGTTTTTTTTCATAAATTGAGTCGTATAGTGATTGCTCACAGATAAGATGAAACGAAATTCGTAGCGATTAATCCATGAACATTATCTGAAAAACAAAACAAAATTTAAATATGCAAGACGTTTCACAACTTACTGTAATCTTGCAACTGTCATATTAATATTGCTAGAAATCTACAAAATAAGAAGAAAACTGACCTTATTTTTCTCTTTGGGATAAATCCGAGTTAATTGTTTTATACTTTTAAGCAAATGCTGAAGTTTGATGATAAGGATGTTAACTTATTCTATATTTACAAGGACATTTTGCGCAGGTTTCAAAGGAATCTTTACATTAAAGCTAAGTCCTAACACCGAACAAATCAATGTACATCAATTTACATGATAAAACTCAAACATTTTCCATACTAACGCACAAAACTACAAACCATTGCCCATTGCCATTTGACCTCCGCCCAAAAATCCCATGCCTCCTTGGTGCTGCTTCATATTATTCCCTTGGTTCATCATCATTCCTTTAACCATACTCCCGTAGCCGCCATTACCAAAGCTCATCTCATTCATGTTATCCATTTAACTACATGGTTAGTGTGCATTGTTTAAAGAAATGATATTGAAAGGCTAGGATGCAAATATATAGTGTATTGCACCGTAGAAACGCCTGATATACTTTTTCCATTGATACATTTAAATTAATATTTTTTGGGATGTCTTATTTAAACACGTTTTGTCTCTAAAATCAATTTCTATCTTTTAATTTTAGAAAGTTCCAGGTAATTAGATTGAAAAGATAATCATTTTACTACTTTTAGAAAATACATGAGTATTATAAAACTTAAATTTGTTTTGAGCAAAGTCGCCTTCCGAAGCCAGTCCTTTTAAAACAGGTGTATTCACGTTTAGTTGTTGCGTCACAAAATAAACCTCAAACATTATAACGTCATGAACACGAACATAATTATGTAAACAACAGGTGCAATGACGGGAGAGGGAAATATCAGAAGTGTGTTAAAAGCTGATTTTAACGTATTATCTTAATGGTACTTGAAAGTTATTATCATAGATTAACAATTATGTATTGTGTTTCAATATGTTTACACATAATGGGCGAAACCTTTAACATGTAAGTTGCATTTAAGATTTATTTCGAATTGCTCAAAATATATGCATAGCACATGTACACATATTCAACTGCATGATAAAAATCAGAAGTTACCCTGTAGTAAAGGGAATTCATAATTCAGATTTAGGATGTGTAGATGTGGATTGCAATCAGAGAATCGAAGTGGATGCATCCACTTCGACTCCCATCGTGTAATAAACATCTACACATCCTGAATCTTCATTAATGATTCCCATATGGTTGCGTTGATTCTGATACACATATTAATGGACTTAAATGCGCTAGAACGAAGGGTCTGATAGGAAATCGTACGTAAATTGAACGATTCAAGATGTTTTTGACAATATGAATGGCTATAGATATTATTGACATATAAAATACAAACATCGGCTCATTTAGTCAGACAGTTTACTGCTTGGTAGTTATAAACTTTATGATAAATCATTTCTATTTTTTTAAGCATGAAGCTTGCGATTTCTGAAGCAAACAAAATTAGAAATACCATTTAATATAAAAGGCAATTCATTTACCGTAATACCACAGACAGATTTATAGAACACAAATATAACTTGAAAATTTCCAACTCGGCATCATTCGCTTTGGCAACATAACATGAATTGTTTTAATATATCTCTAGCACTTCTTATTTTGTCGCATTTATTTGAAATAATTCGTATTTAGTGTTGTTGAAGGTTAGATTGCATTTTCTCTACTTATCTGCTAATGTCTTCCTTTATGCAGCAGCTGATTGAACCACGTACACACTCGATATGGTTATCCATGTCATAATAATATCAATAAGGTATATTTCGCAGCTTAATGATAACACCAATGCGTATTCTAGCAATTTATTTACATTGAATATATATCGATTGCATTACAAACGCATGGATGTTACTAAATTCAAAATTGTCATCTTCTGCGCGGGCCAAATGAGAAGTAAACAAAAAAAATCCTTTAGAATAGAATCTTAAATGAAGGCGCACTATCAATAAATTTTAAGAAAAACAAGATTAATGAATAGTCAGAACTTCCTTCAAGTTGACTTTCTAGCTAGCATGAGTGTAGTCTGACATGACACTCGCATAGACAAAAGAACGGTCCCATATGCGACTGTTCAACCGATTCAAAGCCCCTTTGCAAAAAAATCTTGAAACATTTGTTTTATTTTCATATAATGAATGCTTTGAGCTAATTCTTGGCTTGAACGAGTGCACAATAGCACTGAGCAGACAGGGTGAGTTCACGCCCTCCTCGGGGAGCACACATTTGGTCGACCCAGCGAGGCAAATGAATGGGTACCTGCCTCTGGAGCAGGGAAGGTTTGCAGGCTCGCTGTTGGAGAGGAGTGGCGAACCCTTCATGGCATGGCACATGAGTCTGGGCCAAACACTAGAGAAAAGAGATTGGATCTTTGACTAAGATCTGGAATCTAGTTTCGACTTTAATTTTAAAAGAGAGAAATAATAGCAAATAGTTTTTATTTTAAATAAAAGTGAAATATCTTCAATTTATTGGGCATTTTGAGTCTGAGGTTGCGGTTTATGTTGTCTTAATAGTGAGTTTATGTCCGCGAATTTTTTTCTAAACATGTTAAACGCGTACAGCTGGCAATATTTTGTTGTTTTCGACATTTATTGTTAGTGTGTTTCAAAGAAAATAATGGTTTCCTCTTGATACAGCACCTTAGTAATATCATTCTAAAATATTAAAAATAATAATATAATAAAATAAATAATAATAATAATATTTTCCCATAATGATATCCCATTTGAAGTTCATTTGATGGATTACATATGAATAATAAACATATGTGAGGGGCATAATTCAAGAAATTCCCCTTGCTGATTAACACAACTTCAATGTTTGTGGTCTTGCATAATGCCCGAAAGCAAACGCCGGGTTTCATTACTGATTTCTAAATCAACATTGACATGATAATAAAAACATCAGTACTACTGTTAAAATATATTGTTATTCATATGTTAGTCATTTACAAGGGTTGATATGATGAATATAAATAATATCTTATCCAACATTTTTGAATGTATAGAAACCCCGTTATCGTATATATACACTATAGCCGTTTATTATGACAACTTTATCTGTTTTGGCTTTTGAATAATTTTGTTACTTACATTGTATACTATAACATAATGTTGCAAAATATCATTGGGCACGTAAGCACTATATGTCTCAATATCATTTATCAAATAAGATCACGTCTTGTAATGAGGTTATAACCCTTAAATCCATTTTCTATGAACAAAGCAATGTTCTCAAGGTTTTGTGCTGTCATATAATCCATTGATTAGGATATTGAGAATATTGAGAGCAATAGTTAGAGAAAAGTTAGAGAACGATTAATTAACTAACCCTTCTTTGCAAATAATTGAAATAGTATATATCATTAGAAAGATAATGAATAAGCACCGATATGCAGGGATAATATTCATAGTTATAGTCATTTTCTACGACGGTAATCATATGGACTAAGATTATAATATAGGATACATTCTTTATTTATATGTAAAAAGCGAATCAATTCCTCCAAAGGCATAATACCATGCTTACTACAATACATCGATCGATCATTAAGGCTTAACATCGACCTTGAAGTTGTTTGCATACCAAACATAGGCGTGTTTGAATAAAAGAGCTTAAACTGGTATTCTTAATAGAAAGGGAAACATAAAATTGTGAATAGTATAACGGCATATAAAGTAGCAACTATGTTTTGCACAATGAACACTATGATTACTGGATAATATAATGTAACAATATTGACTACATAATTGTGATTTAATGAAAATAGTTTATGACTCCAAAACAAATTACAAATGGATGTAAAGTCTGCTTTCAAAGGCGATTTAGTTTATATCGACGGTCATGGTGAATCAAGTTATGCTATATTTTTTGGTGCACTTGCAAATGGCGATAGTGAAGCAATAAGAAGAGCTGCGCCATATATCTCTAAATCCAATTATAAAAAAGTGTTTGAGCTACTCGATCCTTGGAGACGCATACATTTGTTTAAAAAACTTAACAACAACGCGATCCTCACAAGGCGCATTGTCAAGGCACTGTTACAGTTTGTGGATGAATCAGATGTAGCAGATATCAGATACATGCTAATAAGCGCAATAAAAATGCAGTTTTCTGTGGATACTATCGAAATATTAGACGGGTTGTGGACAAAGTCGTACAAGTGCTCAGGAGTAATAAATGGTAAAGAACCTTTAAAGCAACTATATAAAGAAGTAATAAGTGTAGGTATAAATAAATTGGTAGGTGCATATAATAAGTTCGAGAGCATTGCTGATTGCAGTGATCGTGATATCACAATACTTGTGATCCGCACTGGCGTAAAGCGACATATATCCGCGATGAGCGATGAAATAGAAAGACATATCAGCAACGTGTCCTTCGATAAATTTACAGAGGTTGCCATAGAAAAATATTTGCTGCACCTTGTTAAAACGGATATACCAATTACGTACGAACCAAATAAAGCTAAACGACTTAAAGCATGGTACATCAAGGAACAGTTTGTATCATCTACAATACACGATATGAAAACAGCGACAATGAATGACGCACTCATCAAGGATGTTTCATCAGTATTGTTACAAATGAATGAATTAGATACAAGTCAGGAAAAACTGCGTGTTTTGGAAGCAATTAAGTGGACGTTTGTGGAAATCAATAACGAAATAATGAAACTAAACCAAGGTGTTTGTTTTGAGCCAATACTGGTAGGAAGTGTGGCTGAATCAACTCAGACATTTTTGCCGAATGAATTTGATCTGGTGCTAATTTTCACACATCAAGATATGAAAGAATGTTTGGAAATATTGTCCAAATCTATCACTCTTGTCTCAACCAAACGAATGAAACATGATTCATTGATGGTGGATACAATATCATTCATATATCATGATAGAAAATATCCAATTTTTAGCATAAATTGGGTCGGAGAGGAATTCATGGACATGCGAATCAACATCGACTTAGTACCGGCAACAAACGGTACAAAACGTGTCATTTTGCCAAAGCATAGGTACATCATATCTAACAGAGATTGTAGTGATAACATTGATGAACCCTCTCAATCACTTGACCCTACCAAAGAAACAGGGGAGTCAGGAAAATGCTATATGGAACATGATGAGTTTATTGTGTTTTCGTCAATTGAAAATGCTTTGATAAAACAGCTTCCTGACTATGTAAGACAAGGGTATCGCTTAGCAAAGGCGGTTCGTATCACTCGGCTGATACAGCCCATAGCATCTAAGCTGATATATTTGGGTGTGACCCACGACATTCATGACATAGTGCGATCATATATGCTCAAAACCTGTGTCTTCCTTTTAACACATGACTACTACCATATTGAAGGACATAGAGATAATAATAAATGGTATTGGTCGATCGCCGTGTTTCAAAAACTACGACAATTGGTCAAGATTGGTGATTTCAAGGAATTCTTTCAAGTTGAAAGATGCTTATTTCGAAATAGAGACGATGATAATGTACCGGAATGTGACCACCTTGAATCAGACTACTCAGTTGAAATGCCACGATACAGATGTTGCCGTGTTCGCCAGGCCCGGTTGCTCATCATTGACCAGCTCTTGCACGTGCTTCGGATCGGCAAAACGCGATTTCATCGAGATGAGAACAACGACGTCACATCAAACGTGCTTGTATTTTCGCGTCATCCAAATGAGGTGTCAAAGCGCCGTTTTGTGATTCCAAATTAAGTCAGAGCGCCTTTAAACAAGAAAAGGAAAAAGCAGCAAGGGGACATCACAGATATGAGAACAGTGTCAGGGTAAAAAGCGGAAATTTGGAAGGTTCCTGAGGCGCAACCCTTCTTTTTTGAAGAGTCTAGGGGGTTTAAAAGCATTTTAGGAGCACTGACAGCTATTTTCGGCCTGTGGAAGCACCTATTAACCAATTCCATCCGCCTTATTGATGTTGGAAATTATAAATAACATTATAAGCTAGCAATTAGCATTTTACATGGCAACTTTAACCGAGCGGTGATGGAATATTTTAGGATAACAAATGAATACTATAATAAACAATTGTAGAGTTCGTGTTGCTTTTTGCATCAGTAGATTAGTGACTAACTGGACTATTAATACATCCCCCCTTAGTATGTATTCCGGGATTTCAACGGATTCGCATTGATCTCAAAGACTACGAATTTGTAGCCCTAAAAAGCAAAAAAAAAACAGCAGAAAAAGCGGAAAATTCTTATGTCTGTGACATCAGTATTGTAATGAATGAGGCACAAAAATGTTTCACACGTAAGATTACGTATGCGATATTACACCTTCTCTGTCTATGCAAAAGAAAAGTTTATCGAGATGAGAACTATGCAATCACATCGAAAATCCTCGTGTATATGCGTGACCCTAACAATATTTTAAATCGACGTTTTGTGGTCAAACGTTAAGCTAACGAGTCTAAGAAGAAGAAATGGGATGGCACCAAAAGACACCAGAATTGTTAGTTATCCGTAAAACAAAAGTGTTTCATATGAAAAATTTTATATGCGATATTAGTAGAGCCTCATCTTTAAATGGAAATGAAATATGTTTGAAATGTAATCTATACAAGATAATGTTTTGCTGGAAATAATAGTTATATTTATTTGTTGAGAACCATGATATGGATTGTTCAGGTAAATAAGGTAAGAACAGATATTTTGCAAATCGAATTGTCAGTGTTCCATAGGTTCTCTCTAGCAAAACAATATGGCATTTGGTGTTCCAGGAAGTTTTCACTTGAAAAAAAAACTCTCGATAAAACCGACATTAAATCATGCGCGACCCAAAATTCAAAAAAAATATTTAATGTCGAAACCTGCTATTTATTTAATTGTATTCTAGATTTGTGAAGAAAACATGTCATATGGCACTAGAGTAAGTGTATTATATTTGGTGTACAAGTGCTTACATATACCTTTGATGTATAATATTTCCATGAATAAATGTAATTCCGTGAATGAACATAGCGTTTCACTTTTTACATATAAGGAGTCAACCTTATATTGAAGATGTTTTTTACTAAAAATATTTGCGCACATGCGCAACCGGTATACTAACCATCGAATTTGGTCGAAAACATAAATATGCACAAACAAATGTCCAGGGAGATATGTGTAATAAGAAAAAAGATATCGGATGGGCATACACAAATGAAACAAATGTTAATCATATCATTCATACAAATTTTATTTATTTTATTTTTTATTTGTTTTATTTTTTATTTCTGTCCATCAAGCGGCTTCGAAAAAACCCTTTCATACACGTATATACTCCTATCAGAATCGAAATACACACGAAGTTGCAATCGATTCTGATTATTGTAGATTCAATAATGTTATCACATCAGCGGTTGCAGTTGCGGCAGCGACTGGTTGTTATTTGGAAGTCGCATCGCTTTGCTCTTGCTTTTTTAATATGCACATGTTATATTCCAACTTGGAGAGGCATGACGTGAACTAACGTTTGTAAGTTATTTGCAAAATTATTTAAGATATCGTTTTAGATGTCAACATAACGTCGCGACCACTTATGAGGTATAAACAATTTATGGTAGTGGCGACGTTTGATCTAAAAATAAAAAAAAACCTGACTGTTCATTAATCAGAGGGACCAGTTGTACAACCACAAAGTTAAATTATTAAATAAAGACACAATCATTACCATTTTTGAAACTAGATATTCTCTTCGAAGGGTAATGTAAGCGATCTACTGTCATGTGACTTCAGTTATTTATTATAATTCCATCACTTTATCGAAACATTGAATATAAAAATACTGATATTCAGCTACACCATCGCCAAAATGATAAAACAAGTTCAACAGATCGAACAAAGCTAATATAATATGACAGTTTTACTTTGATCGCTTATGACAAGCGACCAAAGTAAATATCCCGGGTGAAATCAGGACTACATTCAGGGCTACATTTTTCCACATCCTACATTTATCCCGGTTGCATATACCATCCAACCTCCTTCATGTGCAGATTCAGGAAGGAAAAAGTTGATTAATAAAAAATAAGACCGGGATGTCAAATGAAGGACGGCCCATTATTTCATTAAATCAAGCTTCACATTTAACGTCACATCACTTTAGAATTAATAAATGCAACCTGGGAAGGTCATAGGTGGACATATGGAGCACTATATAGAATATTAAGAATGTGGGCCGCTGACGTTTAAAAACAAATGCCAATGAGGTATTTCAAATACATGCATTCATTACTATTAGACCAACATTAATACCTGCTCTATGCTCATGTAATATGCGTCATGCACAAAAATATATTTTTGGCAAAAGTGACATTCAAACATATGTCCTAGTAAAAGCTCATCGAGATTGGAGATGAAGCAGTTGCCTTGTCTCTCCAGCATGTCCTATATCGCTTTCGGAGTTCCCAAATTTACTCAAAATTTTAGATTTTGATGTGTTGCTCCAGATATTGATAATTGGCTTAACAAGACAAGCAATAATTATGAATGCGGCACCCAAATATTCTGTGATATTGCCTTTTGGCGGATGAATATCAACCAGAAATGTGTTTTGTGCAATGAATAAAATGACAACTCCGGTTGTATTCAAAATTGCATTTTCTTCGGCGCTCACATGTAACAAACTTATATTGGTTGTCATGAAAGTAAATGCAGCAAACATAACATGTATTGCGAGTGCAAACAGACACACAGATCCTAAATAGAAATGGGGTGTTTCTACAACAACGAAGAGAAACGCAGAGTATAAAACGGCAACCACACCATACCAAAATGTTAACATGGTAAAATGATATTTTGGCAACAATATCACCGCATTCACTTGAACGGAAATAAAGAATGCCACGCCACTTATGACCATCAGTAAATAGCCAAATGTTTCCCTCTTCATGACAAATATTGTTTTATCAGGTGTTGAACTATCCCGAGCATCAATTGTTATTGTAGAATTAAGCTGTTCATCTAGATTTAGAACCGTATCTAAAAAGGAAGGATATATATTCGTCTTGTTTTTCGTATGACCTTCAGCAACATCCAGTCGACATTCCAATACATCGCGCTCTTCAATATTTCCGAATACTGTTAAACATGGACAGGGCTCAGTTTCAAGATTGAGTCGGGGATTCGAACCGCCTCCAAATAAGAATTCCGGCTGTGTAAGACATGTAACTCCAATGCAGCTTATTGAAGCGGCGATAATTATTCCAAGTGACATATTATGATGCCGTATGATGGCACAAATCACGTTGAGAAAGATAATTACTGTTATTGCTACTCCTTCCAGACTACCTGCAACGTAATCATTTTAAATAAATAGTATTGATAGTGTTTGATACAATTATTCGTTTTAATATTTTATATCAAATATTTTAAAGCCTATTTAATTAAACATGTTCAAATTTGCCGGCTGCTTATGTGATTTATTGTAGCGTGATAAGCGTATCCAAAATTAATATTGCTCCAAATGACATATCATATCAGGGTTTGCTAAAACAAACGGTAGTAGCTTGGTGTTATCATTAAGATGCAGAATACACCTTATTGAAATTTTCATTGAATATATATAAATTGCATTACAAACGCAGGGATGTAGTTAAATCCAAAATTGACATCTTCTGCGCGGGCAAAATGAGACGTAAACGGAAAAGATTCTTTAGAATAGCCTCTTAAATGAAGACGAGATTATCTATAAGTTTTAAAAATTACATAATTAATGAATAGTCAGGATTTGCTTCAAGTTGACCTTCCAACTAACATTAGTATAGTCTAAAATGACACTCACACAGACAAACAACGGTCCCATATGCGACTGTTCGACCGATGTGACACACCGATGGTAACGCTGTTTCGGCAACTAATGACATTAAGTCCCTTTGCAAAACAAATTCATAAAACGTTTGTTTTATGTTTATATTATGCATTCTTAGAGCAAAATTCTTGGCTTGAACGAGTGCACAATAACACTTACCTGACAGGGTGAGTTCAAGCCCTCCACAGGGTGCACATACAAGAGGTGTTCAATTTAATTTGTTACACTTTGACTGTGCTGTAAAAACAGCACACTGTGTGAAAACTATAAAATCCCTATTACAATAGCCAGGTTGCTCATCATTGACCAGCTCTTGCGGGTGCTCCGACTGGGAAAATTAAGATTCCATCTAGAGGAGGGCAACGGAAATAAGAAAGTCCTCGTTTATTCGCGTAATGGTTCAAATCGCCGTTTCGTGATCCCAAATGAAGTCAGAGCGGCTGGAAACAAGAAATGGAAGGGAGACACAAGTATGGTAATTAATGCGTAGAACAAAGTGTTTCATATGTAAAATGGTGTATGCGCTATTATTTCACGTGCTCTGTCGATGCAAATATAAATTTTACTGAGATGAGAGTTACAGAAACACATCAACCCTCTTCGTGTTTTCGCATGACCCTAACACACGGCTGTTTAGATGCACACAAAACTGCCCCTTTAGTTTTTTTGAGCTACTCAGACGTGTCTTTTGCAAAACCCCCTTTTTTGTTTGCCTAGGGATTATCAATGCATTTTATATGCTGTTTATGCAGTAAAATACTGCGAAAAAGTGTTTTTTTGCTGTTTTTACACTGAATTTTAAATGGGTTGCCACATTGCTTTTTGCGTGAAAATTTCACAATAATTAGATCCATATTAGCTTGTACCAATGACATAAATCATAAACCCCCTCCATTTCGAAATGTTGACCATTTTGAACGTTGAAAAGGGATGCCAAACTATAAATTTGGTAACAAAATATACGTATTCGAACAAGTATGTAGGAAATTTGTATTAGTTTTTTTTTCACTAATTCCAATCATTATTTAAGAAGTTATAAAATACATTTCTCTTCAACTTTAAGTGACATCAATCAAATCAGGTTAGGATTACCAAATACATGCGCTTTTAAAAGCGGATTAGTAGAAGGTTTTCTTTTTAAATAATGTGAATTATTTGCTGTTCGTTATGATCGTTTCCTGATAATCCGCTTAATATACATGACTTTCATTTGAGTGTTTTCTTGATGTATATGAATAATGAGCTTTTTGAATTAAATGATTATAACAAATTCATTAACGTCCCTTGATTGTTGGCATAAAATCCCTAATTATTAGAGGCAAAAAGTTGGTATCTAGATAGCATTTTGAAAGTTGATTTCGTAGGTGAAAGAACATTTTTAAATTGAAAAATTCAAAAAGAAAATGGAAGAACATTCACATCAAAACGCATTGAATAATATTTGTAGATTATGTGGTCAAATAAATAAAACTAAACGTAAAAATGCACGAAAAAACTCATATCACAAACCTGATTTGTGTTCAAAGTTTTCTAATGAAATATTTTTGCTATGGCGAGTAGATATTACTCAGGACAAGGCTGAAACGCATTCGAAAATTATTTGTTTTCAATGTAAAAATAAAATATCTCATAGTAGGCGGATAAATGACGATGTTGAAAAAATAATCAAGTTTAAAAATGAACAAGATCTAGTTCAATCCTTAAATCATTTGTGGATTCCTCATGGGGAAAGTGAATGCAAAGTGTGTGAAATAGCGTTTAAAAAATGGAATCTCCATGGGAGAAAATACGGTCGTTCAGATCGTTCGCATGAAGTTGATTTAGGAATGCTTTTCGAAGAACAAAAACAGGAAAATACGAAACCGAATGTAGACTTTTTTCTAGAAATTCCCGAAAAATCCCAATCTCAATATATCTGTTGCATATGCCAGGATATTTTTGACATCGAAAGTATGCGTTCAAAATGCAATCATTATTTTTGTGAAAAGTGCATTACAAATATGTTTGAAATCGCAAAGCAAGACAATGTACAATGTCCAATTTGTTATGATTCGATAAACAAATTAGAGCTTGAAAAAACGGATTTTTATTTTGAATCCCACATCAAAAATTGTCCAGTTTCATGCAGAAAATGTAACGGTCTATCAAATTATGAAAACTTCAAAAATCACAAATGCGAAACACAAAATGAAAGGCAAGATACACCTAAAACTAAGGATAAAATCATAAACGAAATTCGTAATAGAAATGAAATGTCTCCGTTAGAAAAAAATGAGCAAATTTTATTAAAAAGTTTGATCAAAAGGCATGAAACATCGGATGGTACTCTAACAATTTCGACAAGGGGACAACCCCAAAAATACGTTCGAATAGTAAATCCAAGGAAAAAAACGAAAGATGCATCCGAAAAAGTCGTTCGCAAACGCTCATATTCGTTATCTCAAGTTCGAAAAACAATAGCAGGGGATGATAGTTTATCAGCTGAAAAACAGCAAGGAAATGAATTGAAATTCTGTAATAAAAAGTCAAAAGATGAAATTTGTAAAACTGCTCGTGTCACCGGAAATATTCAAATTCCTGCATCTTATAGTTTAACGATGAAATCCGAAATCGGTATGAATTTTAGTGAATTACGTAGAGCAAAAAGGTGTTTGAAACCGCTTGGAATTCATTTTGAAAATGAACAAAAAGAGAGAAAAATAAGAGAGGATATATTAAAAGATCGCTTTAATAGTGAAATGCTTGAAAACTCGGATAAAAAAACTGAAAAATCTGAAATTCCTTTGGTTTATGTATCGGATTTGTGTGATTTTGTTTTTGAACATCTCGATGCATTGAATTCGGAAGGTTTGTTTCATACGCGAGACCTCACCCTGCCATCTGATGAGGTTTGGATAAAATTGGGTGGGGACCACGGTGGTGATATTTTTAAAGTAACACTTCAAGTCTTGAACACAAGTTCCCCCAATTCAAAGGATAATACAATCGTGATAATGGCTTTGCAAGCAAAGGATACGGTTGAAAATGTGAAAAGGGTTTTTGAAAAAGTTCAAAATGAGCTAGAAAAGCTGCAAAATGCGTCATGGAACAACAAGAAAGTTCGTCTTTTCCTTTGCGGGGATTATCAATTTCTATGTTCAGTGTATGGTGTTCAGGGCGCTACGTCGAGCTTTCCATGTTTATGGTGTTATGTTTCGAAACCCGATCTTCAAGCGGAAGCGACGGCAAAAGAAGCGAAACCTCGAACTTTGTCAGAAATTTCGGCGAATTTCGAAGACTTTGTGACCCTAGGGCAAGGTCAGAAACCGGTAGCCAAGGACTATTTCAATTTCATACGCGAACCGGTTTTGCGAATTCCATTAGACCACGTCGTTCCACCGTATCTCCATATAATGTTAGGCATTATCAAAAAACATCATGACCTCCTTGAAGAGGATATCAGAAAATTAGACATGAAAATCGGAGATATGTGTGCGGTAACTGGCAAGACCTTGGGATCTAAAACTGAATTTCACAATTACATAGTGCAAAGCGAAAAATATATTCACCTGAAAAATGAAAAGAAAACGGTAGTTACCCAACTCGAATCGGCAACAAAACAAAAAGAAACGAAGAAAATAAATGAGTATAAACTGAAATATCAACGTCTAGAGGATGAAATTCCTAAACAAAAAACGAAGGTTGTCTTGAAAAATAATCAAGGACCAGTCGGTGAAACCATGGATAGCATACTCCAGAAGAATAATATAGACATTCAGGCATATCATGCCCGCTCGATGGTTGGGAATCACTGCGCAACGTACATGAAAAAGTCTGTGACAACGTCGATCACCAGCCATATCAAGCAAAAGGTCAGTGAATTATAGAAACAAAATAATATAAATGTTTTTTTTTAATTGAAGATTACATATATTAGATAATAAGCATAAAAGTTATACGGTTTAGCGTTGAAATGCTTTAAAATAATGTCACTCCATCGCCTCTTAGGAGCCTCCCCCTACCTCTCCTGGCCTCACCCTTCGATAATCACAGGTTAATTATTTAAGGCTGAAAATATTTTAAAAAAAGTAAATTGTATTCGAAACAGGTGGACGAGTGCTTAGCTGTACTTGATGTTGGCGAAGATCTGACAAGAAATTCATCAAAGATAAGGCAGGATGTCGAAGAAATCGCAGTCAAATTTTCGAAGCTAAACGGTACATATAGCGACGTCCATGAAGCAGTCGGTCATTGTCGCCCAGTTCCGGATTGGGCGATCGGTGATATTAGATCTACCATAGACTCATATATGCAAGTGTATAGACATTATTATCCTGGCAAGGTTCTACCGAAGCACCATATGCTAGAAAGCCATGTACCGAATTGGCTAGAAAAGTGGAATATGGGACTTGGCTTGCACAGTGAGCACGGGTGCGAACAGACGCATGCGGTATTTAACCGAATTCGACGCTCATTCGCATGTGTTCGAAATGCAAAGGAGCAACTACTATGTATAATGAAAGAACATCACGTGCGAACATCCCCCCTGCTCATATCGCAAGCGCCGAAGCCAAAATGTCGAAAATTATTCGAATAATGTGTTGATCAATATGTGATAAGTCATTGAAACGATGTTGTATTAAACTCTGATAGAAAGTTCTTAAAAGGAAATAAGTTCAAAGCAAAAAACAGTAAACGCTTTTTGTTTCAAGTACAAAAATAAAGACACGCTTTTCATGTCAATTAGATGCATTATAACGACGTTGAACTAAAGCGGATTAGATGTATTTAGTGTGCGATGGATTATGTGTCATTAACAATATCACTCAGAGAACAATGCATGATTTGACTATTAAAATGATAAAGTCTAATAATGTGCTTTTAACCATTTATTTTCGTGTGATATTAAATGAAAATGCATGTTTGAAGTATTTAAGGACAATAAAATTATCGAAATAGCAATGCAATATTCGTTTGCTGAGCGTGTTGTATAAAATCGATAAACGTTCCTTTTTACATTGAATTAAAGACGGAAAAGAGCTGAATATTTGCATATAAAATACGTCAAGATGTGTAAAGAAATAATTTATCTAAAGTGAATTTGAAAAATATAACAAAAACGAAATTCAGACATTTTTATCAAAACTAAAATGCGAAATGAGTGTCTTTTTAAACGAAATATATCCAATCATATTTGCCTTGGAGGGGGTTTGTAGAATAAAACATTATGTTGTTGAATGTTTGTTCTAGTTTACTGAAAAAAAGTTTTAAAAAAGCAATGTGGCAACCCATCTAAAACGGCGTGTAAAGTTGACTAATTTTACGAAAAAAAACACGTTTTTGCAGCATAACCCAGCAGATGATAAGCCTATGTAAATAAAACGTCAGTACAGATAGGGGTTGTCCTGAGCAGGGGATTAGTTGGCTCAAAAAAACTAAAGGGGCAGTGTTAAACAGCCGTGAACAGTGTTTTAAATTGCCGTTCTGTGATCAACCATGAATGTAACGGGTCTAAAAACAAGAACTAAAATGCATCAAAGCGTTGTTATAAATGAGTAAAACTCAAGTGCTTCATATGTAAACTTGTATTTGCGATATTGATAAAGAACCTCATTTTTAGATGAAAATGAAATATGTTTGATATGTAATCTATTCAAAATAATGTTTTGTTGGAGATGATCGTTTGCTTCAATGTTGAGAACCATAACGAGGATCGCTTTGGTAAATTAGGTAAGAACAAGATATATTGCAGATCTCATTATACGTGTTTTAATAGGTTCTCTCTAGCAACAAATATGTAAGTAAGTTCTCACTCGAAAAAAAACCGTTAATGCATGTTTATGCTAAAGCTTTCTTTAAGCTAAATTTAACTGTTGATTTGTGATGAAAACATATCAAATTGAATTAGAGTGTAAATGATTTAATTTTGATGTATAAACGCTTACAAATACCTGAGATGTAAAATATGTGCATGAATAATTGTATGTTGTGCCTTAATACAGCGTGTTATTTTACACTCAAAGATTTTACCTAAATGTGAATATTTGATTTATAATTAGAGAAGAAAGGTGCTGATAAGAATGACTAACCAAGTAATACTTAACACGCATACAATGCACTTGATCAGGCCTCGATGTCCCTAACGTATCCGTTTCCTTAATGTACATCACATTTAAATTTAAGTTTGCTATTTATTCGTCACTTTTTGACTTTAAATATTCTAATCAAACCGTCACTTATTAATTTGTTTAATGTTGTAATAATGATTTATTGCTCACGGAATATCGCCTGAGCATCGAAAATACTTACGCGAATGCGCGTCCAGTATAATATCAAATTAGATCGAAAATATAAACATGTACATCATGCAGGTCCAGGGAATTGTGTGGAGTTTATCAAAAATATATCGGTCGGGCAGACAAAAATGAAACAAATATCAATCATATCATTTCAAAAAGCTTATTTGTTTACTTCAAGTGGCTTCGAGAAAATCCTTTAAGGCACACTAATACTCCTACTCTTAAAAAGAATCGGCATACTCACGAAGTGGCCATTGATTCTGATAATTGTAGATTCCATTATGTTACCACTTAAACGGCCAGCCGGTGGTGGCGACTGGGTGTTATTTGAAAGTCGCATCGCTTTGCTCTTGTTTTTTTAAATATGCACATGTAATATTTCCACTTGGAGTGATGTGACCTACAAGTCACGGACACGTTTGTTTGTAATTTTGAAAATTTTTATTATACACATATACACGGTAGATATTTAAGTGATGTGACGTGAACGTCACGAAAACGTTTGCTAGTTATTTTGAAAATTACATGTATATAAGATATCATTTTAGTTGTCGATGTAGCGTTGCGACCACTAATGAGGTATGAATAACGTAATTTGGTAGTGATGACGTTTAATTCATATATAAATCTCGTGACTGGTGGACCGGCTTGTCCAGTTGTCCGGCTAAAGTATCAATTTATAACCCAAATACAATAGTATTCCCATTCTAACAAAAAGATAGATGGTTTTCAGGAGTGTACATGTGCGGGCACGCGGTCAAGTACGTACTCGTGGGTCATGTGACTAAAGTGAGCTATCAAAGTCCCATTACTTTAGCCCGCAACTTTTAATATAAGAATACCGATTTTCATTCACACCATCACCGAAATGAAAATAGTTCAAGAGATCGAACAAAGCTAATATAATATGACAGTTTTACTTAAAATCGCTTATGACAACCGACCAGCGAAGCCTTTTAAATATCCCGGGTGAATTTGGGATAACATTCTTTTTCCATATCCTTTCCCGGTAGCATATCAACCAATCTCCCCTCAGAAAGGGGAAAGTTAATTTATGAAAATAAGACCGGGATGTCAAATATTTTGAATGAAGCGGTTGAGGTTTTTGTTTTTAAAATAACAATGAGATATTCAAATTATGGTATTGAAAACACCTAGATGAAGGAATTGACATATAATTTCAGGTACAAATTCAACACGTTCTCATTCTTTCGTATACAATATAGGTATACAAGCTTTTCAGTTTCGTATACCATATATGTATACGAAGGCCCTTTTACGTATACCATATATGTATAAGAAAATATATTTTGATACATTGTTCTATATCCTTTATTCTATAGTAAAACGCAACGAATCACTGTATATAGCAAAAAAAGAGTGATATTATGCTCATGGAGAATATGCATCGGGCATTTTTTTTCTGTGAAATGAAATCAAATGAATATTTATCTAGACCATATTTGCCTTTAGATTTTTTTACAGGCAAGGTCTCTTAGAGTAGACTTACGTATAAAAAAGGTTTCATTAATTGTTGCAATATATAGTCTATCTAATATATATTTCTAGACTGAAATGACAACATTTCGCGCTTGCGATTTTCCAAATCAACAAAAAGTAAGAACGGCTTTTCCTAACGCTGCACTTACCATTATGACGCAATAAATACGTCACATTTACATCAACAATATGCCCGCCTACTCAGCCCCAACTCTATTGATAACTGGTTGATTGACACCTGTTTGCCAGCCAATTAGAAATCAGCACAAATTCTAAAGCTTCAGAGGGAATTTCAAAATATGATTTTACGTAAAATTCCAGATTTAAGAATTCAATGTTTATTCTCAAATTTTTCGGTATATAAATGTTCATAATAATGTCGACTCGATTACAAATAATTATAACAAATATATTTAATTGATAAAAAAAAACTTTCAAATTTCCTTGAACATTTTTGCTATGTTTTGTCGTCTAAACATGGTAGGAATGATATAAAATCGTCATTATGCTTTTTGCGTGATTTTTATTTTTTTTTTAATGAAACTTATTCATCTAATTTTAAATATGGGCTTTCTTTTGTTTTACGACAATTCATCTAATTTTAAATATGGGCTTTCTTTTGTTTTACGACAAATATTAGCAAAATTGAATATGAATTCTGATAACCTAGAAAATGCCGATTCTCACCCCTCGGAAAACCATTCCCAATATATCCATAAATTAACGAATACCTGTTCGATTCCCACGTTTTTGGTAAATAAATGTTCATAATAATGTACTCGACTCGACAACAAATAATCATAATGATTATTTTTAATTGAAAAAAAAATCTTTCAATTTCCCTTGAAAATGTGAGTTATGTTTTGTCGTCTAGACATGGTAGGAATTATATGAAATCATTATTTTGCTTTGAGTTATTTAATAACTAAATCTTATTTTTCTTAATGAAACTTATTTATCCGATTCTAAATATGTGTTTTATTTTTGTTTTACGAAAAATATTAGCGAAATAAAATATGAATTCTGATAACCTAGAAAATGCCGATTCTCACTCCTCGGAAAACCATTCTCATTATATCCACAAAATAACGAATACCTGTTCGATTTCCAAGTTTTTGGTAAATAAATGTTCATAATAATGTACTCGACTCGATAACAAATAATTATAATGATTACATTTAATTGAAAAAAAAAATAATTTCCCTTGAAAATTTGAGATATGCTTTGTCGTCTAGACATGGTAGGAATTATATGAAATCATTATTTTGCGTTGAGTTATTTATTGACTTAATCTTATTTTTCTTAATGAAACTTATTTATCTGATTCTAAATATGTGTTGTTTTTTTTTGTTTTAAGACAAATATTAGTAAAATAATATATGATTTCTGATAACCTAGAAAATGCCGATTCTGACCCCTCGGAAAACCATTCCCATTATATCCACAAAAAACGAATATGTGTTCGATTCACAAGTTTTTGGTATATAAATGTTCATTATAATGTACTCAACTCGATGCCTATAATTACGATAAATATATATTTAATTGAAAAAAAATTAGATTTCCCTTGAAAATGTGAGTTATGTTTTGTCGCCTAGACATGGTAGGAATTATATGAAATCGTCATTTTTCTTTGGGTCATTTATTAACTATTTCTCATTTTCTTAATGAAACTTATTCATCGGATTCTTAATATGTACTTACTTTCATTTAATCACGAATATTAGCCATAGTGCATATTAATTCTGATTTCCTAAAAAAACGGAATTGACCCCTCAATCATGTTTTCCAATATAATCATGAATCAAGTCAAGCATGTCTGATTTTTCAAATTTCAAGTACCGAAATGGCCATTATTTGCAATAAGACTCAAACCAGCATAAAAATAAAAATACATTCATTTCATTTAAAAGCTACCGATTAGGAATATTTATTTTGAATTACCTTTGGTTACCAGTGAAGCTCAAAAATATTATATTTAATAATTTGAGTTGAATTAATTACGTAACAATGAACTGACAGTGATTCAATAAACAGTGTGATATATTAATCGAAATAAATTGTATAACGACAGGATATTAAGATTATATAGCAAACACAAAATATTAGTATAGAAATGTGAAACATTTGCTATGATACACTAATCAGTATAATAATGAAAATATATCTAATTCATTTGATTTATTGAAATGGGTTTATTACGTAACAATGAACTGAAAGTGATTCAATAAACTGTTTTACATAACAAACGAAAGATATTTAATAACGTCACACAATCGGAATAAATGTTCATAAAAACAAATTGGTGATTGCACCTTTAAGCATTTTAACACTGGCTTTGATTGATATAGACGTACCCTCCTGGAGAACGTCCTAGAAGTTTTTTAATATATCACAAAAAATGTTGATATAATTGTTTATTGATTGACAAGGTAAGAAAATGTGAGGTCGTATGGTAATCTGGTTTTCCGTAAATAATTAAAATAATATTCATTTATTGAAGTTTGTTTGTGTATTATTGTTATATACGTTATACAAAAGAAAAATAAAGGATATAAAACAACTTATATAGAAATGTGTTCTTATACATATATGGTATACGTAAAAGGGCCTTCGTATACATATATGGTATAAGAAACTGAAAAGCTTGTATACCTATATTGTATACGAACGAGTGATAACGTGTTGACAAATTAGACATGAGTTAAACTATAAGAAGTGTGACATGTTGTTAAACTATTGTATTAAGATTGCATAGCCTAATTTATCAACAGTGATTGAAAAGAAAAGAAAGAATTTGTAAGAATGAGATTAAGTATTATGTAAAATGCATAGCATTTGGTATACGTTAAGGGCTTATATCTCAGCTCCTGGTTTTGCAATTTAAAAAAAATGTTACTGTTGCAAAATTCTAATTAAAATGGCAGGTTTTTCCTTAAATGTAAATATTTTTGGAATATAGATAATAAAGTTATTTCCAAAAAAACGAGTTTTTAAAGGATTTCTAAGCCTTTTAGAAAAAATATTACCGGGTCCCGCGCTGTGTTTCGTATATTGATGGCCAATAATGGAGAAATGTGTCAGAATTAATTGAGTTGTTTGTATGACATCCAGTATATTTGCGGACATTTCAATCCATTTCCTATAAATAAATCCCTCAATAAAATTGGTCTTTTCAGTGACGCATTCTGATTTTTAAAATGGAGGGTAGACTATAAATTGATTCAAATCATAGTTTTAAATCTTATCATAATATACTTAAGGACAAAAGTTCTGCACGATCAAAAGTAAAAATTCATATAAATTTGAGTAGTGGGTGGATTTTAATCAAATTCACACAAGATGGATTTATATGTATACATTACCCTCACA
Organism: Hydroides elegans; assembly: GCA_001703475.1. Taxonomy (NCBI): domain Eukaryota; kingdom Metazoa; phylum Annelida; class Polychaeta; order Sabellida; family Serpulidae; genus Hydroides; species Hydroides elegans. Next base: position 22,344 of record LQRL01103878.1, read on the forward strand.
AAAATGCATGTTCCTGATATATATAAATTTGTCATAACTAGACATAATATCAGACACTTCTGCATTTTTCGATTTCCTGTTTCTAAACCATTACTAACTCATGGCGGCTTGTAGCTGGTTTGGGTACCCAATACGTCGATAAGTGAGCATATACGTCCAGGCATGGACGTGATCAGTCTGGTGACGTGATAATGAGGTGTGCGAACCATCAATCTCCTGCACGCGGTTATGATATCGCTCTCCCGGTCTTCGGTAGACTCGCTGTCCTGCGTCATTTTGGTACAATAAAATGCGGAGTCGTCGCTTAACATGGCATGCTCGTTTTAGTTTATATTAGGCAATGCTGCTCCAGTGTGGTTTTGGGCCTATTTGAGCTTTAAGCGCTGCCTTTGGTTATCACGTACGGGATCAACGAAGGCTCTTCGTAGTCGAATCTTAGTTTTCGCGCAAACGTCGTTAACCTGTTTTGGAGCTTATCCTCGGATAATACCGACCATGCATTGTTCCTGTTGTCTGTACGAGACTTCGAAACCCATTTTGAATGTGTGTGAGGCTAATTTCGCGATCCTGATAGGGTGACGTTACTCGCAGCCCACCAGAATATGGGCGATCGCCGGTCAATCTGGTTTCTTATAAACGTGTCATGAGACGTTAATCTAATGTTCGATGGAGGTTAAAATGCCTTACAACAGCATTGTGTGGGGCCCTACCCATAAACATGCATTTAGCTCGCTCCCTTTCGATCCCGGAAAATTGTGGCATCTTTAAACTTAGGTCGCCAACCATTTTTCTTCTTTACTTGACCTTCCCCATTGTTATGATATACAACGACATGAATTTCGCCGCCATAGACCAAGTGAATATGAGCACAGGGCCCTGAGTAGTATATATCACATTTGATCGAGTATTGACAGTTTGAATCAGAGTATTGACAAATCAATAAACAGTATGGTTGGTAACACACTGTTTAATATGCTTGTCAAATTTCAGAAAAATCGAGCTGAATAAATAGATTTATTAAAAATATAAAAAGTGACTAAATGGTGCATCTTTTTTGTCCTTAAATATATAATGTGATAATAAACATATTGACCGTTGATTTATTTGACTTGCAAATACATCCGATTAGAGAAACAAAACATAATAGTCTTGGCTTAGTTTATAATGATTGGTAGAATATTTCAGGATTTGTTACGCTTGTTTTTTTTTCCTATTGATATACATTGAGCACATAGCTGGATTCAACGTGCAACCGAATGAGCTCATACAAAATAGGAAAATTCTTACTTTAGTAATTATAATTATTTGATTCACATGATACCTAAAATAATGTTACGATTTGTGCTTGAAATCGAAAACATGACTTTGTCTAAGTGGATTAAAAGGTAATTTTCACTGACAAAGACATACTTCAAATGCATGAATTAATTGCTATTGGAACAACATGAATTACTGTTCTATGCTCATGAAATATGCATCATGCATAATAATATTTTGATGAATTGACATTATAGAAGATATAAAAAATACAATGTTTATTTCTTTTAATCTTAACGGGATTGAAGATGCAGCAGTTGCGTTGTCTCTCCAGCATGCTCTATTTCGATTTCGGAGTTCCCAAATTTACTCAAATATTTAGATTGTAATGTGTTGCTCCAGATATTGATCATTGGCTGAATAAGACAAGCAATGATTATGAATACGGCACCCAAATATTCTGTTATATTGCCTTGTGGCGGATGGATACCAACAAGAAAAGTATTTTGTGCAACGAATAAAATGACAACTCCGGTTGTATTCAAAATGGCATTTTCGTCGGCGCTCACATATAACAAACTTATAGTGGTGGCCATGAAAGTAAATGCAGCAAACATAACATGTATTGCGAGCACAAAAAGACACACGGATCCTAAATAGAAACGGAGTGTTTCTACAAAAACGAAGAAAATCGCAGAGTATAAAACGGCAACCACACCATACCAAAATGTTAACATGGTAACATGATATTTAGGCAACAGTATCACCGCATTAACTTGAACGGAAATAAAGAATGAAGCGCCACTTGTGACCATCAGTAAATAGCCAAATGTTTCCCTCTTCATGGCAAATATGGCAAATATTGTTTTATCAGGTGTTGAACTATCCAGAGCATCAATTGTTGAAGATGAATTAAGCTGTTTATCTACAAAATGAGCCGCATTGAAATAACTATTACTTGTTGTATTGTGCGTATCATTTATTGCGATATCTAACTGAAAAACATTGCCATTCAGTTGTATGGCCTACAGCAACATCCAGTTGACATTCCAATACCTCACTCTCTTTAATATCTCCGAATACTGTTGAACACGGACAACTATCAGTTTCGAGATGAAGTCGTAGATTCGAACCGCCTCCAAATAAGAATTCCGGTTGTGTAAGACATGTTACTCCAATGCAGCTTATTGAAGCGGCAAAAATTATTCCAAGTGGCATATTGTGATGCCGTATGATGGCACAAATCACGTTGAGAAAGATGAATACTGTTATGGCTACTCCTTGCAGACTACCTGCATGGTAATTAATTAAAAAATAATATTAATGGTGTTTTGATAGAATAATTAGTTTTATCATTTTATCGTTGGATTTTCATTGTAAACAGTGTGTTTGGATTTCAACTCGAAACATGATGTGTCAACTTAAGGGGTTTGTATTAATGCTGGTTACTTCTCAAATGTTGTTAAAAATATTTGAAACTAAAACCGCCATCATTTGGATCAGTAGGCGTCGATAAATTACACTAAGACGTTTGTCAGAAAACTTCTATATATAAATATAATTTCTTTCTTTACCAACGGGCGCGTAAATAGGAGCCAAACACATGCTGAAGATAAACCAAGTATAAGCAGTACTTCCTCCAAAGATAATCCAAGCATCCTTTGGCTCCTTTAGATCAGATATGTTTTGTTTCAGAATGAAAATCATTATCAAACTTGTCAAGGTTTGAGCGCTAAATCTTATCACATTGAGTTGAAATTGTGGGTAAGTACTTCCCATGGTCTGGGCGGTAATTATTTGCCCGCTGTAGAAAACTGCTGAGATTATTACCATAGCATATCCATAACATTTCGTTTTAGTAAACGACATTTTATTGGTCAATAGTCAAGTAATGTGACCAGATAGTAAATTCCATATACAATGATAATTAAAACGTTTGACAGGTTCCGTAAAACTATTTAAATTAATATAAACAATTACGGAAGGGTCTTTTCAGCAAGGGTCTTTTAAGCAAAGCACTATAACTCGCGCACAATTTTATCTTACATAATCCGCTAAAAGCAAACTTATCATATCCCATATACTATTCACTGCTTACTTAAATACATATCTTTAATCCAGTCGGTCAGATGAGATGATTAAACCAAGTTTAATTTTTGTCCGATCGTGGATGTTCATATAGCGCTTACATGTCATTCCATTTGTACTGAGGACTGACATTTTTGTTTTGTTAAGAGAAATTATGCATGGAAATGTGAAGCAATGTATCGATGATCCATGTTCATGCATAATTATAAATGATTGCTAAGTGAGTGATGATGCAAAAACATTCATTTTAATCATAAAAAACCAAAGTCACTGTTCTCACGTTTTGGCATATTATTTGGAAATGACGTTCGACACTTCAGGAATGTTTGCCGATTGCCTACTGTTGGCCGATTGTACGCATTCATTAAAATTGATCTTTGAACTTTATGTTTATAAATGTTCAATCAAAATATTTCTATAATGGTGGATAACAAGTAATGATTAATTTTGTTTTCAATATTTCAAATTTTACATATGTATAAATAAATCTAATAGAACTATACATTCTTGACGAGGGGCGAAATACTTTATGCTTAATGTTCAATAACGATCTTTCTATAACGATGAAAAACAAGTTAAGATCAATTTAGTTTTCAAATTGTAAAAATGCATCCAGCTTATGGAACTAATTCTTGACGAGGGGCGAAAATAGATTTCAGGTATTGCTCTAAATTAGTGCACACTTGAAAACATTTCAAGGGAAACTTCTTTCCTCGTAGCTTATGCTATGGAGCGCATAACAAGTTTCCTGCCAATCCGCCACGTCAAAACATGACAATAGCTAGTGTCAAACGTTGCTAGTTCCGCTAGTATCACCTCAAGAAAAGGTTTAAAATGAAACGTACAGAAAAGAGGCATATTTTCTCTTTGAAACAAATGTTAACCGTGATATGATTTGGGATATTTTGTTTTAAACTTAATTGCTCGAATCGAAATTGAAACCAAATATACA
>LQRL01103881.1:11077-39317 GCA_001703475.1 Hydroides elegans
AATTGTTTTTTGTTGCATTTCTTTTATTTCCTCTTGTGCATTTTCGCTTGGCACTTCTTCATTTTCATGTTTTGCAATAGAATCATTCATTCTTTTGAGTTCATCGTGAATTTTTGTAAGAATGTTTTTAATATCCGTCAGTATTTTCTCTATCTGACCCTCGCGCTTACGGAAAGACCCTGCAGCTTTACGTTTAAGGCCTCGGTAATGAACTTTCAACTCTTTAAGTTGTTTATCATATATTGACGAGAGCAGATCCATTTGTTTTTGTTCTTCCTCCCACAACTCCTTTACAGATTCTTCTAACAATTTAACGTGTTCAAGACAATCCTCTTCCTTCTTTTTCATAGTTACTTTGTGCTCTGCTATGGCGGTTTTTCTCATATCCTTAATAACCGATCGAAAAGTCGGGACCTTTTGAGAAACCTTTTTACAGTTCTGCGAAAAGCAAACTATCTTGTTATCCCTCAGTTTGCCTTTTCGGGTACAGAAAGGGCATAGCTTGTGTTTGCATCGTAACTCAACATACTCGAACATAATATCATTACATTTGCTGCAACGGATGCCGGACGGAATGTTTGAAGTTGCCATTCTTGATTTGTATGATATATTAAATAATAGATAAATTCGAATGAATGTTTTAAAGCACAAAATCAATTCAACATTTTTATTCACATGTTTTGACAGTTCAATGAGCAACAATTCATGGAAAAACTATAAATAGGTATCCATGGCTATGAAGCTATTTCAATTTGTTGCCAATAACATATACATATTTTGAAATAGCCGTCAAGAAGGCTAACAATCCTAAATCTTTATAAATCATGAATGTATCAGCGATCTATTACTTAACATATGGTCTTGTGAGGTCAGATCATTGATAAGTTGGATTTAAGGATAAATCAATTGTTCCATTGAACATGGATTTGGTACGAAAACATATGACAAATGGAGATTTAGTAAGTGCACTGATAATACACACAATAAACACCTGTGCAGTTGGCAGTAGGATCATGTTATCAAAGCAATAATGAGTAGCTTATCCCTTCATGTATTCTGAAGAAAATAGCATAATAGGGTTATTCTCTCACGTGTGCATAGATTGGAATGAACGTTTTTGTATAGAAGTAATAAAATACGATTAATTATAATGCAATTATGATAAGAGGGTCATTTATGTGATCCAGTTATTTAAATGATAGGATAAATTGGGCTATTCATGTGTAGCTACGAGAAAAGGGCATGAATAATAATGAAATGAAATGTTAAAATGTAGATTAAATGATCCTAGATAGGAAAGAGCATTGCACGGACATTCAACTGAATATTTATGAGGTTTTCAAAATGTATGAATAATAGCTTCTGCTCAATGTAAATAAATTTGTATGCAGAAATGCATTTTCTGACCTTGTTTAAGAAAACCCAATTAAACACTTTATTTGTGCAGTTTGTTTTTCTTATATTTAATCCCTGTAAACAAAACTGAAAGAAACATTTTATGCTATTTCTTCCCCGGTTAGCCTATTTTGTCGTATGACTCAAATTGTTGATGTTCAAACGAACCCATGACATCCTACTTCGACTGGGTAGCGCCATAGACACACTCCTTTCTTCCTGCAGCTATCACTGTCAATGTATGTCGGTGTCTTTATCTCATATGCCACATCGATCCTTGATTTCCCTAGAACTGTTAATTGCAGCTTTATTTGCGATAGAGAACATTACAATTTCTGTTTTAAATCTTTTTTTTCAATCTCACAAAGACGAGTCGCTTATCAATATTCACGCGTTATTCACATTTGCGCTCTGTTTGATAAATTTACGTTGTGTTCGCTATATGGTGTTAGCCCAAAGCCAACCAAATTAGCTTAGGGGTATTTCTATCCCTATTCCATCCGTCCGTCTGTCCGTTTGTTTACATTTAAGGTGCAGTAGTTTTTTCGCGGCCTTTTGGTATGAAACTTTTTTTCTATGGCTCTGAAATGTCACACAGTGCAATAATATGTATTGCAGATATGCACCGTTGAGATTTCTGTTTGATCGACTTAATATTGGTGAAATTACGAGGGTCTTAACGTAGATAAATTTAAGATATTTGGGATAATTATACAACACTATTTCCGCAGCACTTTGGTATGAAGGCTCTGTCCCTGGGTTCTGAAACTTCACACAGTGAGAGTATATAAATTTCAGATATCAACGTTGAGTTCTAAGTTTGATCAGCGAAACAATGTTGACATTACGGGGTCTGGGCTTAAAAACTGAGATATTTCGGGATATTTATACATCACTTTGTCCACGATACTTTGGTAGAGAGCCTTTGTGTGCAACGTTGAGGTTTCAGTTTGATCGAAAATCAATGTTGAAATAAGGGGGGTCTGATATTTGTACAGAGCAGAGAGATTACTCGTATATTTTGACGCTGTAAGGGCTATGTTGTGTAGATGAATATGTAAGGGCAACGCTGGGAGAAATATGTTTTAAGAAAGACGTTGTGAGACAGATCTTTTTGAGAAACACGTTGTGAAAAAATGTGAAAAAGAGGTTATAAGAAAGACAGTCGTTGTTAAAAAAAATATTTTTTTTTACCTGCTTCTTTTAATCAATACATTCATGATAAAGAATATTGTGCATAGGCTAAGGGCTTTGCATCTCTGATGTCTATGTTTCCATTTGTTTTGCTGAGTATTTTTCCAGTTTTTACGAGCTTCAAATCTCCCTGTTGCACTGATTTTGTAAACCTTTTTTTAATGAACCCTCTTGAGCTCTAAATTGTTAATTAGTTTTCATATGACCGTATCATGCAGCTATATGAAATGCCGTTGTGTATCCTCTATTTTAAAAGAGGATAGAGTGTGTTCCAAACGACCGGGCTCGCAACAAATTCTGTACCTAGCGGTTTCGGTAATAAATCATACGTCGAGCGGATGGTTAATTGGATTTGTATTGGTTCTATTCTCCACAGTGATATCAGGCTGTTTTTCTTAGTACCGCACTTTCCCACTTTATCCAGGCTCTTAAGATGCTATTCCCACAGCTCCAGCCATTCTCTTCTCTTCCTCTACTTTTCGCAACTCATTATTTATCGTCCCTCTTCTTTCCTTGCATTCATCGGTATCGAATCTTTTCTGTACTCAATCTTCTGCAAAGCACAAACCTTGACGGTCTATGCATATTTTGTCCACAATATAGTTATTACTAAGAAGGGATGTTGCCTCATTTACCACACTATGCATTTTCTACCTGTAGAAAAAGTGACTCCAGCATTATCTTAAACCATATAATGTATGTGTACATGTGGATTCAATAAGCAATCAGTATTATAGCTTGCTGGATGGAACGCCTGGAAGCATTTAAAATGCTGACTGCGATGCGCATGCTACGAATAGTCTAATAAATAAGCTATTTAATTCGTATCATAGGTTCTAAAAATAGTTTTACTGTAAAGAAGCAAAATGTGTCATTTATTGGGCATATCATGTGACATTACATACTGGAGTGCATACTATTGGAAGAGCTGAGAATGCAATAGAGTGATTAACATTACCCATTACACTCGTAATTACACTCTGAGGCATGCTCTAGCCTATATTGTAAACCCTAATGAATAAAAATCTATTCAGCGTTTTATTTCTGCACCCATCATTTTGTTAAATGAATATGATTATAGGATTGATTATCATCAAAGTGCTATATAATCTAATAATAATAATATATAGTTTTATTTGCAACTTCATACATGCATATGTGTGAGTTGAAGTACAACAATAAAAGACTAAAAACATTTGTTAAAACATTTGACTAGATAACATAACTTTTATAATACTGTTTGTACTACTGGAAGTTAAAAATACAGTACGGTAAAAAGCTGTTTTTGAATCTTTTAGTTTTGCATTTAGGAAATGGAAGTTTTGCGCTGTTTCTGAAATTGTATTTAGTTAATCTTTCCCTTGGTAGCATATAATTCAGTTTGTGGTCTTTACTTTGCATTTCCTCAAAGAATGACTTTGTAAGAGCATCTCTACGAATGTCTAAGGTGGGTAGTTCACACTTTGCCATTGCCTCCGAGTAGGATAGAGTAGGAAATGCTACTTTCAGGGCGCGTCTTTGATAACACTTATCAATATATCTTTATTTGGAATGGATAGACAGACATCGTATTCAAAATCCAATTAAATATAAACGACAAGTGATAGCATATACACATATAAACTTACATACATAAACGCTTCTAAAAACAATTAAACAATTCTAAAATCACCCAACAAATGTTCTAATGTTGTCATACTTACACCCGATTGTTATCATCCTTTCAACAAACAGCATCCTCAAGACGACTTTATCACATGGTTTTGTCGTCGCAAAGATATAAAGAAAAAAGGGACGTCCCGGCGACGTCATAAAATGACGTACTAATTAACAGATAACATATTTAATTATGTTAGTTCAGAAAGATATTCCTTATATTTCTTGAAATATGTATAAATATTTTATTCGTGCATAAAATGATTGTTATATAATAGAAAAGTGCGCATTTAATCCAGATTACATGCTATAAAAGAACATTATATAGCGTACCAAAACGGACCTGTTTGTAGGACAGATGACGATGCCTTCTGGCCTAAAATATAAATACTTATATGATATAATGAATAAGTCTTATTCTAAAAAACAGACAGCAATTAAACAAAATATCTTATCATAGCTCAGATGATATCATTATTACCGTGATTAATGGCATACTGTTCCATTTGTACATTCACTTCTGTGATATATGATAAAAAACGGCTAAACCCGTATTTGAACCATCGTAAGCAACATCTTTTGTATTAATATTTGCATTTGATGCCTATCAATTTATATTGTTTGTTTCTCGTTTATTTGCATATAATTCATTTATTCGTATAAAAATCATTTATTTGTTTTTTTTTGTTGTATATATTTTATTTGTTCATTCATCTTTTCTTATTTATAATCAAGATATACATGTTTGTGTATTCGTGTATTTATTCATTCGTATTAATTTATGTTTATTCGTATCAATGTTTTCGTTTATTCGTTTCAGTTGTCAAATAACAAGCAACAACATGCATATATCGATATGCATATGTCCTGTATAGATATTGTTATCTCTTGCCTTTCACACCCCATTTCAATGCCACGACACACATTTTATCTATCAGCCTTCTTCTTATATACAAGAATGGTGCCTTCGAAGTCCGCTATGTAGAGTGTTTCGTCGTGCTCGGTCACCCCTGTGAAGCAACCTTCGTCGATGAGGCACGGCTTCTTTCCTATAACATGCACATTATTAAAAATATTCATTTAATATTAAATATACATATTAAATATATGTATTCTATCTTTGAATTCGATATTTGTTATGGAATAGAGTATGCTTTATAAAAATGTTCAGTACATTAATTCAAAACTAATTCAAAACTTATTTTGTGTGGTTTAAATATGATTTCTTATTATTTACATATATAGTGCTTAAGCGTGACTCAGAAATACTGATTTGGAAGACAATTTGGACACATTGTTGAGAGAAATCCAATTGTTGACGAGAACATAATAAACGAATAACCTTTGAACGAACAAAAGAAGAAACTAGATGGAAGGTGCTCATTTAGAGCACAACTATCTACAATCTTTTTCTCTTATACATATGACTGTTTATATGTATATATAGACTCTTTTCAATAAGCTACCCTTTATTTCAAAAAAGGAAAATTATATATAAAATTATATATAGATCGTTCATAGAGTCAAATTATTTTATGTTTAATATTTCAACTAATCTGGAAAAGGTTTGTATACATAATAGGGTACATTGCTACTATATTAGATCCAGCCCTTATCGAGGTGCGCAATAGTTTGAATTTAAATCAAATACATCATACCAACATATAGTCCTTAACTATTCAAAAGATAGTTATATGGTATGAGGGACCTCATGCTATGAGTATTGATTATGTGTCACAGTGCTTTTATAGCGAGCGCTGCTCTTGCACAAATGCCTGTCCAGTTATTGATCGTATGACTTCAGTGACGTAACTACAGTGTTTTTCAGTGAGGCGATTAAAAAGGCCTTTCACAGCAAGCGTTGGCTTTGTTTTTTGATAAATAATACCTATATTATATAGTAATTCGTGTTCTAAACTACCTATGCTCCATGTCTGACATGTATTTTATATTATTATAGGTATTTCACGGGGTTTTTCGACCTTTAACACACCGAAAAAGGTTTCACGGGAAGGGTGGTGGAGTTTGCCCTAAAACATCGAGTGATCGCAATACCTGCATATTTTCGTAAACGAAAACATTGCAGATAAAAACGACATTCTATCGAGTAACCATGATCATCATTCTAATTCTCAGCATTGGTTTTAATCACTTTATGTAATAAAATCTGAATTTTGTTATCACTGCATCATAATAACAGCTTCCGTAGTTGAACAGCCCATATTCTGCTGCAACTGCGCCGTCTCTATCCCTAAGCGCTGCGCCATCAAACAAGGCGCCCATGTCGCCGTTGTCATTATAACTCTTTATTTCGGATGAGTTCTGAAGCTCGGCGTCGAGCACAATGATACCGACATTATGGTACACCTACAGCTCATTGTTGGGCAGCATAACTGAGCAGGAGGATTTGAAGCCATCTTCACTGCGTGCTCCAGGTGCACCCACTACTAACTCGAAAGCATTTCAAAGGTCAAATGCTTCTCATGAACATACGATAATTTGTTTTAATAGTTTGGGGCCCTCCTTTGCTTTACATTGCGATACTATATTACTACAATACTCCATGCCCACACAGAGTAGATGGCAGTATCGAATGCAAAGAAAACGATAAAACAATAATTACAAACTTACCTTTTTGATATAAATTTCTTTATAAGGCCTGATATATTATCTGATCTTCAAAAGTGTTTTTATTCAACTATTATAAGATAACGTGCAAATAGGTAGAGAAATACCCACATTAGTTGATACTGAAAGTTCACCATAAATAACTGTGTACATATACATATTATCATATACAATGTTTGTTTTTAAAGCAACAAAGTAAATTGATTTTGAATACAATGTATAGGATGATCAAAACAAGTTCTTTACCAGATCAGACCCCTTTCTAAAAACACATTTACCTGCTTTGATGATATTTGTTTTCTCTCCCTTTTTACTTAGTTCAACGTGCTGCAAAACCCTGCCATTTGTTATCTTCTAAAGTTGGGAGAAAATATATGTTACGTATAACATTGTATAGATCATGGCATCTAGATTAACCTTGAATTCATTTATTTAGTATTTACAATGGATAAAAGTTGCTGATTCAATGCATAAAATCAAAACAAAAAATGTTATTTGACTCTAACCCTAATTCTTTAAAAATCTTTCGTCATAATTGTTTCAATGTATTATTTAATTATTATAGTTTTACCCCGTTATAAACACATGCTTAATTGTAACGATTTGGCATACAATCAATGTAAGATTGTTCTACCATTCAGCATTATTAGTGTTTTTCTTATATGTTTTTCTTTGCAAAGCATGCTTTAAAATATTTCTAAGTTTTGCGAACATAGAATTATATATTGAATATGGCCTTATTTCCCGTGGTGACATGGTTACAATTCTGCGGACAATTCTAAACTTCACCCAGTTTTAGTTTCTAAATGAAAATCATGGTGAATATACAATATCCTTAAACTCTTTTTGGCGCGCATATCAATCATAGTTTCGACTATGTTATCTGTGAAGCTGTCTACCTGTCGACCCGTCAATCTGTCAGCCCATCTCTCACATGACAATATCCATATCATATGTATAGTTTATGATATATATTTAGTTTTTGATATATATAATCATACTTCATACGTCAAGAAACTGACAGGTTCCGATTTCAATGAAAAACTACGGACCATCAATAGTTGAAGGGGGAACAAGAACTCTTTACCATCATAAAGTGGAGTCGCATGAACGAATGAACAAATATGAATATGTTCGAGTGAAAGCGATTTGCAAATTTACGTTGCGAAACGTTAATACAATGACTATGCGTTGAAGTCACCAGTATATTGTGTGCATATCATACCGGATCATACACATGAGCTTGAAGAAACATGGCTAGAGGGCTGGTCACATGGTAAACTTCTTCGCGGTTTTATCCTAATAAACTGTATATTTCAACGTAATCCTTATGCGAAAAAAAACGCAGCAAAATGCTCGCTGTGTTTGACGCTTTTTTAGTTTTCATAAGCAATAAATTGTATATCATGGTTTGCTAGGTTATAATGAAAAGTTTCCAGTGTGGTCAGGCCCTAATGTTTTTGTAGACATAAGTTACTGGCAATGAACAATTCTTAAACTATATTTTTTAAGTTATGATACTGTTGCATGGTTTTATTATTCCACTACTCTATGTTTATTTCAAACTCGGTCAAGTGTTGACAAGATACATAAATGTAAGAATTCATTCATAATGCAAATGGAAATTGAATATACTCAGCGGTCACCTCATTATAATGATAGTGACACCAGCAAAGACAATGGAAATTCTCTATTTGCTAAGAAGATTTTTGTCACGTCACTTTTAACTGGGGCTATTTTGACGGGGGATGTTTTCACCTAGGCTGTCAAATTTGGACTTAAACGTAGAAGTATTTTATTAGTTGTATAAGAAGATTTCTGTCGCGTCCCTTTTTACTTTTTACTTTTGACCATGGACATTTTGACCTAGGCTACCAAAATTGGGGCCATTATGCCCGGAGACATTTTGACCGGATACCGAATAACTAAATGCGTTGGCTGGGTAACACAGGTCTTTTTTGTAAATTAATCATATAAATTGCAAAGTGCAATAAAACGTAAGTCTAAAATAGTCTTTATATCCCGATTCATCGTTGATTCTAATAACTGTTCAGTCCCATCGATTACAGTTTAGAAATACAATATTCTATAGCGTAAAAATTGATTTATCACATGATTATCAATATTGTTTGACAAAGAAGAACTGTCAATGAATTGGCAGTTCATAGAAGCAATTATTAGAAACGTGTTGGATTGATATGAACAGAATATATGTTAACCACATTATTGTTTTGCTTAACCTCAAAGAAAATAAAACACATATAATTTCATAAAAAGCGATTTTGGGCCCGGTCACATATACATCGATTTGATTCTTGCCCGAAATAAACCCTGCCTTACAAGGTGTTCCTCTTGCAGACCCAAAAGCGCGCATGCGTAAGATTACATATCCACAAAATTAACTATTGTCCTATCCATTGTTTTTTATTCCAATTCAGATGAATGGCGTGATTCAAATAATTAATATTGTATATAAGCTATCCATAATTTTGATTCAAATATTTCTTAATGCTGTTTCAATATTTATTCAAATTATGTATAGAACGTATTTGTATATTTAACATCCATTGGGTTTCAACAAAATAGCTTATAAATATTACATAAAACACATCAAAGCAGACATTGCATAGTCCTATGATCCTAAGAACAACAATAGATCTTAGTTCACTCCACTTGAGTCTTACCCCGTATTCATACATACCATGCACTTCGATGATCCAGATGAGATTATTACAGATCCTTCATAAGAGGCGGTGAATGAAGACCGCGATGTTTTGTTTGGGAGGGTGTTTAATGCTGTCAATGTCATTAAATCTTGTCACCATGCGAAACAATCTCCATAAGATATAAATTGTTCAATTTCCATTGACATCGAACCATAAATTATGTGTATCTATTTTAAAATATAAATCAATTTAAAGTCTGTTATACGTTTTGAAGTTAATTATTTCTGTATAACGTTATTATCTAAAATTGATAATCAACCATATTATGAAGAATATATTTTCTTATATTTATGTTGTTCGTAAAGGATATTAGTCTCTTATGCAAAATACATATGACAAATAATAGTAAATTGATATATAAACTCAATTATCACATAACGCAGTTAATATTCCAAATTAGTGGCAACATCCGATTGCAATAGATTTAAGCATGTTCTATCTTGTACCAATTCTAGTTTATATTGAATAACGTTTTATTGAACGATCAATGGAGAAGAAAAGACTGTTGGTGATTTAATGGTTTTATTTTCACATAATCAGCTAAAACAATCTAGATAGCTTGCAATAATCAAATATATACAAATATGTGATTGTTCATATAAGAATGTCGCAGCAAAGTCGATTCATTGAAATAAAGTATATATTGCAATGATTTGTTCTTATAAATAACATCATCGAATAAAAACTGCTTAAACCAGTTTTGATAAATTCTAAAGAACCTTTTTAAAGAAACAACCTCTATCACATTCCACAATTAAGTACATAAGCATGTACAACATAAGTTAGAACTCAACATCAAGCACAATAAATCTGTCTTATTTTAGAATTATACAATTTAATAACAGTTTAGAGTACATTCTTATAAACAAAATATGATAGTAACGTATTAGTCCAACTATGAATTGTGCATTTGTGCATTTTGAAAAGTCAATCTGTTTAGGCATCAAGTTCACTTGGCTTATACACATATAGTTTCCCATCCTTCCATGATGCCACAAGTAGCCTCCCGCAATGAAGCAGCGCGCTTTTTGGCCACTTAACGGGTGGCTGCAGCGACACGACGCTCCACTGGCGGTCGGCGCCCAACACTTGCAGGCGGTTGTTGTCCCTGTCCGCTATGAGCGCCGCGCCGCCCGTGCCCGACATGCACAGATATGGGTGATCCAACTCGCCCGCTTTCCCTTTACCCTTGCTACCCCAGGACCCCATCGGCTTCCCCGACAGACTGTATGCCAATAGTTTTGCACCGTCACGCAAACACACATATATCACATTGTCATGTATAGATATAGTTATGAATTGCGACCCACACCCTAGATCAATGCTACGGCACTCCTTCCATCCAACCACCTGCTCGTATACACGGATGCTGCTTGTATTCGCTGCATAGAGTGCGCCGTCGTGCTCGGCCACTCCGGTGAAATTGCCCTCGTCAATGCGGCGTCGGTTAATTCCTGCAACACGAGTGATGTTGACTCTGATTTATGATGCAAATATCTGCCTAAGTGTTACTAGATGGAAAAATGCTATTCTACGATTGTTGTATCAGATCGTCTACTAAGT
Organism: Hydroides elegans; assembly: GCA_001703475.1. NCBI lineage: Eukaryota > Metazoa > Annelida > Polychaeta > Sabellida > Serpulidae > Hydroides > Hydroides elegans. Next base: position 22,240 of record LQRL01103881.1, read on the forward strand.
TGAGTGGTATAAGTCAATTTAATGCATAAACACAGTGTCATATGGTTTTACATATTACGCTATTTTACACAATGTTATCTAGTGGTCCTAGTCGATGCTGTGACTCTTCTTCCCTGAAGCATGGTCTTACCGAGTTACTATGAAAACTATATTATATACTATAATTAGGAATATATTACGGTTCGAATAAAAGTGGGTTCTATTTAAGGATAATAAAAATGATGTTGGCTTTCATTCATGGATCGAATGTTGCCAAACGCGGCCAATATCGGATTGATAACAATATCAACACAGTTTCGGTAAAAACTTATGTATTTGATTTTATACTATATTTTCATTGTGCGTGCCTCTAATCAATTACAATTCATTAACAATGATCGGCTGAAGAAATGTCGATGCAATATTTGATAACGTTGCGAAAATATATTGTTGTTTATTCTGTCCTTAATAATGCAAATTATGGATATATCCAGTTGCTATTTAAACTGTATCAACATTTTAATTCTTTAATTCTGGTAAAGGAAGAGAGTATGGTGTGGATAAAACGAGTTCGGTTAATTGATGTTAACCATAAAGCTAAAATGAATGTTATGCTGCTTAAATGCAATTCGCTATAAAATGACATGTCGCATACAAATTCAAGACAAACTAACCCGGTTGCAAGAAGTTATAAACGTATAATAAGTGCTATTAAAGAACATAACGCAAAACTGCAGCTCATACATAATGTATGTTATAATTATGATAATTGATAAATCATAATTGATATACTATAATCTTAAAGTTGCTGTTCATGCATTCACATTACATCTGTATATTACCGTCATAGTTAATCAGGAATTAGACCACGTATTCGTCAGACAGCTCTGCTACGTCCCACTGTTACTTTCGTTTGCTATCTCTTACCAAACTAAAACAATGCATTTACCTTTATAATCAACTATGGGCAGACCATTCAATCCCGCCACGGCTACGTCTCCATCAGGCAGCCCTGCCACAGCACACACGGTGCCCATGTCTCCGCTGCCACTTTCTCTCTCTGTCCCTACTCAAACTAAAACAATTCATTTACCTTCAAGGTTAATCTGGAATAGCCCCTTGTCGCCCGCCACGGCGACGTCTCTATCAGGCATCGCTGCCACATCATACACGCGGCCCATGTTGCCACTTTCACTATCAACCTCTATCTTGCGAAGAAACCGCAGCTCGGCGTCGAGCACGGTGATGCCGCCCCGGTGACACTGCCACAGCTCGTTGTTGGGCAGCAGTCGCAGGTTGGTAGGCGCGGAAGGCAGCTTAACTGCATGCTCTTGGCGCACCAACTGCACGCTTGAAATTTGATCTAGATTCAAATTCTGTTCCTGTTTATTTAAAAAAAATGTTATATTCTGAAGAAAAATGCGGGAAAAAATCATTTTAATGTATTATTGCGGTATGTTGTTCCTGTAGTTAACCAATGATAATATATTCCGACCATTATTGTTTAGATTGTTCGATTTAACGCATTACCGTCCGTTAGATCGATTCTCATTTTTTTTTTGAAAATGAATATCGCTGGACAAATTTAGTCACAAATAAACAAACAACTATAACATTACTAAATAATGGTGTATAAGAATATGTTTCTGTTCAAGTTTTACGATTTCGAGCACAAACGTTTTTATTTTCTCCGAATATATAACCGAGTTTGCATATATATAATCAATTTAAGTGTGTATATACAACTTAATCAGGATCCACATTCGATTTATACAAGGCGGCAACTTAACATTGTTTAGTTGATAATCAATAACCTCTTAGACCGCAAAAATAACTTCTAATGTTATGTGAGAGGACAAGAATGCACGTGGCAAATTTTACATTTTATTGAGCCAAAATACGATATTTTTATACGATAATGTTGATAATTTTACATTCTTTAAAACCAAAATATGATAACATTTTCGGAATGCATGCCCAGAGTCGACCTATAATAAAACTTTCAACTAATGTATACAGCTTATTTTTACCGTAGAATATATATATGCGATTTTAGCTGTAATTTTTTTTCTATCAAGAATTCTAAAGATTTTGGTCGCCATTTTTTAAAACTTGGTTTTCATAGTTCTGCCTATTAGATCGTGACCTAGTTTTATTCTAGGGAAAGTGTTTTATCAATTAAGTTGTAAAATATTGTTTTCTAAATTTTGTATTTTTAAATTTGTAAATTTTATCACACAATACAATACCAAATGCCTTGTACGGCCAATGCATAAACAGTCCGCAAACAATCAAACAATTTGAATTATGTTTTTCGACGAAATGACAATTTTTTCTTAAAGGATAATAGTCTTGTCATAAGGAAATTAGTCTTGTCACAGACTAATTAAACACATATACCGATAAACAAGAAACCCCGGCGCTGTGAAACTCATGGGCATTTTTGGAAGATGTGTGGTCACTGCCTCGATCTTGTGGGTATGAAACGGACAAATCACTTGTCGAGCCTCCGCCCATTCCCTGGGACACGTTGATTTGAAAAAAGAAATATACATTGATATCACAGCGTTGAGGTGTGACATAGAACTCGATATGGAGACAATAAGTATAAACATATGGCAGATTTTAATATTGTTCTCATTAATTGGCTATTCAAAACGCCCGTATAAAAGAAAAAACGCCGATCATTTGGCACATAATTTATTTTGAAGATCTTACGTGAAAAAAAAACAATAGACGCTCTACCGAAAGATAGCTTAATTTGAATCATATCCAACAAAACGGATAACAATAATGCATTCAAATTCAAATACGGATGACAATAATGCATTCAAACGATTGTTAAATAGTTTGAATGCATTGTTAAACAATGCACAAAGGTATATACCGATTGAATCATAGACATAACGACAATAAATCCAAAGTTTAAAGAAAAAAAACAATTCAATAAACTGGCCGGCAGTCATCAAGAAAATCAATATCTCAAAGCGAGCACCAACCAACGAGAATCAAATAACCATTACAAAAAAGAAACAAAAACAATAAATTGCTAAACAAAGCAAAAGTACAACGATTGCATCATAGATAAACGACAAACATTCTAAAGCATCCCAAGAAAAAACAAGTCAATATACTGGCGGGCAATCCGAAACAAATCAATGTCCCAAGGTGAGCACCGACCAACAAGTAGCGAATGACATTGTTTTCTAAAATAAAAAAAAATAAAAACAGCATTTTCAAGAGATTCCGATTCTTCTGGTACCCAATGTTTCAGGCTGAAGTATATAATTAAATGAAATAAAATATATCTGGAGGAAAACCAGCACAAGATGTACGTTTGACTCCCTGTCACCGGATATTAAAATCACTGTTCAGCGGCTTTATTGCCTGTTATTAAGCCACTTATAACTAGTGACAATTTCACTGGCAAGATGTTATCGGTCGTCAAACAAGCTTGGTAAAACCCTTCTTGAAGAGACCCAGCGCAGACATCCAACCTTTTGTTCTTAAGTCTCAACACTGCGAGCAGCATAAACTGTAGTCTAACAATTTGCACGTTAAATTCTACTTTATTATTGTTATAAACTCGACAAAACACTGCAATCCGCGTCTCCTCACCCCAACACGGGAAAAAATCCTTAAAGTAACCGGCGACAGCTTAAGCGGCTTCGAGCGCCAACATGTCACCATCATGTCGCTTCTTGATCACTGTGCCGCCTTTAATATGGTAGACCATACCATATACATAGACCGCATTTCTTTGAAGAAACTCTAAGGAATGGAGGACATTGTATCAGTAGCCATCATAACGAAAACTAGTTACCGGGCGAACGTCTGCAAAGGTGGTATTTACCACAGGTTATATATAAGGAGAAGGGTCCCTTCCCGTTCGGTATAGAATATAGTACAAGATTACATTATTAACATTCGCGTGGATACTGCAAATGGCTTTCCAATGCCGTCGCCCCTTACCAAAATGCTAGATACCTTTAATCTACCAATAACAGAGTACTTCGTGTGTAGAGTGCTCAGAAATCAAAGCTTAATATGGAGGATATCGTTTAATGAATGTCGCTGCATTGCGTATCTTAAATTCCGTACCAAATTAAATTCAATCATGTAATGCACGTGTATTCAAAATCAATAATACCAATCATCTGACATTGCATATAAATGTAAGTAGTATCAATACATTGGCAATACTGCTTATCACTTAAATTTTACATTTGTTTCAATTGCAAGCTTACCGAACAATGTAACGTTTATACATAGAGCTTGTATAAGCTAAACATAAAGTGCAAATATGAATCACATGTGCGACGACTCGATTCAAACCTTGCTCGTCTGCTTTTCAAATATATCAAGTTCAAATGTGACTCGAATTCATATCCTATTTATTTATGAGCATATACTTTTTTCACCATTTTTAAAGCTCTATCCTTATGCAGTTTATTCGATCCATGTAATATCCTCGTTTATGATCAATATACTATGGTTGATATAATTTTATTAATTTATCGGTATATAAAGAAACCAATGGATGTTGTAATGATACAGCAATCATTCCCGATTTCAAATGGATATTTTGTTGATATTTATAATAATAAAAACTTGGTCGTGTTCGAATTCGAATGTGTAGCTTCGGCATGTTCAATTTTAATTACAAAAGAACATCTAGCTATTGACATATTTATGAGCATATATAAGAACATATTATAGCCAGCAACGAGCATATGCACGAAACTATCTTCAATAAATTGTGCAAGTAATTGAGATCCCCAATAAGTGTGTTTAAAAAAACAACGGTTGCAAACAACACCAATAGGATTAATGGGAAGAACAGTAGGCTAGCTAGGTTAGCAAAACTACTGACCGTATACATAAAATGGCGTGCAAATTGAATAACTGATCAGAAAAGCGCAGAAAACTTATAGTGCATAGAAAATATCAACCGTTCGGGTGTACCTAAATACAGCCTACTGCATTACATTTTAACGTCATCGTGTCAACTATGAATATGCATATCAAGCAAACTTGAACTTAACACTCAAACAAACTTGAAATAACCGTTGGAAACTCAATGCTTACGAGCTCAGACGATAAGCTGGATAGTTGAGCGGCACTATTAAATGATGTGATAAACAAACAGATGAAGCATAACAACTAATCTAGCTAACCCTAATGATAGAGGATTTATCCTAAGCCATATAACAGGACCGCATGCTAGTCAACCACTTAAAGATTGGATACGCATACATAGTTTTGAAAGTGACAAAGCTGCAAAAAGGGTCATATACCCTGAAAGAAGTCCATTATAACTCTTCCCATGGGATAGAGTAACCGGTCGTACCGAAGTTTTTAGTCCTTATAGTAACAGAGACAATATTAGTAACGGAATACTTAGCAAGTGAATCGCACGTCGTTGTGTGTTTCATGGTGGCTGAGGTATCTTTAATATATTATTTGCGTACAGAATGTTTTTAACTATGTTATAAGCAAAAAAACAACATACACGGTTTGTGGTTGACTTTGGTTAACAATAAAGAGTGTCTTTGGAAGCTGCTCCCCAAGGTTCTTTGTCTAGAGAAAATCATCATTTAGGAATCACTAATATGCACAATATCGTTCAAAAACGAAGAATTTTCTCTGTAACAGTCACGATGGCATTATAAGAACAAGAAATGTGTCTATAGAATAAACACTTATGTAGCACGTGAACAAAATTTAAAACACCACAAAAAATATATTTCGTTTTTTTTTCTGCAAATAAGCTATGCGTTACATATTTGAAATGAATATATTTTTTGACCAATAACTATGTGGTAAAATAATTCAAACGTTAGTTGAATAAATTGCTCATATTTAACACGTTGAAAACGAATGGTAGTCATATAACTTGTCAAGCAACATAAACCATCTTCAAAAGGAAACTTATAATTAAGCAACTGTTTACCGATTTCTAAGAGCCATGAATCATTATTTTCCATATAACAATATAATTACTGTTATTACTAGGTACATTTTAGTGCCTGCATGGACTTAATCAATCTAGTCAACGCATTTCTTCTATGTTTTGGTAGGCAGTATCATTTCAATGTTTTCGTGGCTAAGCATATGGCCAGCTAACAAATTTTATTTTTAAGTATATGATTGAATTGATTTTACTATGTTAAATAGATCTTAATGTGATAATAAATGACTCTAATGAAATTTATGTCATATATTGTTGTTTCAATTGAACCAAATAAAAGTAACGCTTAAATTTTACTTTTACCAATCAAACGCAAATTGTAATTGCAAAATATAAAATCAACTATACCATGGTTGTTGAGATACGCAGTTCCGGTTCTGGAGCAATAATTTCGATGTCATCAGTGATGCCCAATTGCCCATCAGCATGAACCACTCTTTCAATGCTCGGTATATCCACTTGAATCGATTGCGATATCAATATGTGGGCCTGTTCACTTTCGCATGTCAACTCAGCACTATCATTCATTTTCTTGAGCTCATCATGAACCTTTATGAGAATGTTCTTGATGTCACTCAATATTTTCTCGATCTTATCCTTTCGCTTTTTGAACGAACCTGCAGTTTTCTTCTTAAGACGTCCGTAGTGATTGCTCAACTCGTTCACTCTTTTTTCATACATAGAGGAAATAAAATCCATTTGGCGTTGCTCATCTTCCCATAGCTCTCTCACTGACTTTTCTAGCTTTTCTACATGACGAACACATTCCGCTTCCTTATTTCTTATGCTAGTTTTGAATTCTGCCATTGCCAAGTTTTTCATGTCATTTACAGTTGAACGAAAAATTGGGACCTTTTGAGATACTCTTTTACAATTTTGAGCAAAACACATTATTGTATTGTCACGTTGCTTGCCCCTCTGTGTGCAAAACCGACATAGCTTGTGTTTGCATCTTAACTCTACGTATTCATTCAAAATAAAGTTGCATCTGCTGCATCGAGCAACAGATGAACTATTCGAAGCCATCCTTTAATTCGTCGTTGGCTCACTAAAAATCAACATTTTTTAAAATATGCAAAAAGCCAAATGTTCAAATGAAATATACAGTATCCTGAGAGCAGAAATAAAACTTTCCTATTTGTTAGCTATGAATATGAATCGTGTATGAATAATATATCACTAGGCTACAAAATGATCAGCCTTCAGTATTCAGTAATCCACCGCAAACATAGTCTTTTGGAAAAAGGCAGGCCAAACCAACTTAATTTGTAAATATTGCCTGTTTAAATAAATACAAAAATTATACAGCTACATATAAGTATATTCGAAGTAAATGATTATATATATCAACATGTTGTGAAGTTGTTTTGCCTTAATTGCTCAAAGAAGTGGCTGATCTGGGATTGAAATAATACTATTATTTATATTGTTGATAGATTTGGCAAAGAAACATTCTTCAAGTGTGTATTTGGGAATCGAGATCATTATAGGAAAAATTCCACTTTGATACATAATGGTGGCAGTTAACTGAAAGGTGGCTTAGGCTCATTGCAATGAATAACAATCTTATATCCTTATTCATTATGACTCGGAAATATATGCTATTGCACAAACGTAATGCAAGTACATTTATATAAGCTTAGTAGACTAGTGAAATATATTGCTGATTGACACGTTAAGAGATATGCGTGAAATCCAGTTATCCCGTTTAAAAGGGATCAAAACTATTGACACAACAATGCAAAAACATTTGTATAGTGAAGAGACAAGTAATTATCATATTGACTCTCATAAAACATATAAAACCTTCTATAGCAGAAGTTTATGATTTAGTGCACCTTTTTATCTATTATTGGTGCAACATTTTATGTATATGAAATCTCACCATTATTGAAGCTGTTTATTCATCGGGATGAGTATAAAAAAACGACACATGGTGTAAAGCATAATATTGCGAAACAATTAATATTGATAGTGCCCTAGTTAAAAATGGTAAGCAAGTAGGCAAAACCATAAAACATGATAAAAGATTATTTCGCCCAGTTTTGAAGTATACCTGTCTCGTAACTTATCCAAGATATGTATCTAAGTAATCTATCTAAGTAATTTATCTAAGCCTCCGGTGCATCCAGGCCATGGGAATAAAGTGACACACTAACATACACGCCCAAAGACATGCGTTTTGTCGACATTTCTTCAAACCACCCTTACATAAAAAAGAGCAAGTATAAATGAAGCAAAATAATGAATGAGAAAATAAAAAAGAGCAAGCATAAATGTAGCAAAATAATGAAGGAAATAGTTGTGCGTCGTTCTATTTTTGTGTGCATTCGCTTTCAAATTCATATATGACTATTGTATGAATTTACGATTTAATGTGTATACATTTCTTTGAAAATAAAAACCATCAGTAGTGGTTATAGACAGTTAACCGCTTTTTGGTCAGACATATAGCGATGTACGCACCAAGCAGTCATCTATAGAGGGAAACAGGGAGGACATTTCAGCCCCATTCGGTCATGTATATAGAAATATTTTTTGATTCAGGCTTTAAGATACCGGTCAAGAATCTTCATATTTTTGGGTCTCGCGCAGAGCGCGTTCCCTTCTCGAATCTGAGACCTCTCTATTCGGTGATGTTGTGACCACATTTCAGTCTAAGTCTCCTTTCTCCGCACTTGCCCTTGGACCATGTCCTTAATATATTTCTTTGCAAGAAATAAGGTCTCATGAAATAACAAAACAGAGAATAAATACCTAGGTAAAGGGTGTTATGAATCAGAGTGAATCTGAGTTAAGGATTAGATAACCTAGGTAAAGATTGTTTTTACTCAAAACGAGTTTTTGTATGGTTAAATGGTCATTTAAACCTATTCATTTTTTTTTACTTCATAATTGGCAAATAAGGCATTGACATCATCTGCTTATGTTAATGGTTTGTATGAGTTGTATTCAAATAACCAACATCCATAGCGAACCTTATCGTCCCGACTGGGTACATTACTGTTGCTTAAAAGGGGACTGTTAGGCATAATGTTTATCTGCAAATGTTTCAAGTACTGGTTTAGCAAATTATGTCAAAGGATCGGTATCGTCATCATCATTGTTCCCTTCTTCAATAGCATTTTCTTCTACAACACCATTCGCATTCTCATTCTTATTTTCATAAAAAAAAAACATTTATATCATTCTTTCCTTTGCATTGTTAGAGGAACAATATTCACTTTCATCAGGTTTAAGGGAGATTATAATGATTTTCTTGGAATTGTTTTGTTAGTATGTAGCTTCTCATCCGTAGCAGTGGTATAAATGCATGTAGTTTGATAATCGGGTTGTTATGTTGTTGCATCAGTTTGACAAACATATGACCAATCAGATGTAGCATAATAGATAACAAATGTTGTCATAACTTGCTTAACTAACTTAGTATTTTAAATCTCTTTATGAAGATAATTTACATTTTTTGTGTGGCACTAACGCTTTGTCATGAAATAAAGCAATATAGGTTATGACATATCTAGCCGTAAACCAAACCATTTTTGCATTGCTCGGAGTCTTGTCTGCCAATTTCTGTTCCTCTAATAATTTGCGGCGATTTTAAAAACATGAAATTTGATGAGACCGTTTTATCCCCATTGTTTAAGGAAGGATATTGAAGGCCTGAATTCCTCCATCATGTTAAAAGTATTTTAATATGAATAGATAGACATTGTATTGATAGACAATTAATGTTTTTCAATACATTTGAAACATTCGAAATATGAAATACTGTTTTGCTTATCCGCTTTCACACAGTGATAATTCATTTGGAAACCGCAATCAATGTCTTTTTAACATTGCACATGGCCGGTTGCAAGTCCCGGTTTTAGCTCCAAGCAGTACTTTAGCCACGCTTGGGTGCTGCTTTATTTTCCATCTTGATGCAATAAACAAATATTTCAACATATTCAATTTATAATCCCATTTATATTGATAGTGTTTAAATTTATTTTGTATTAACATTGAGATATTGATGAGAAAGACGCCTTTTCATAAAATGCACAACATCGGCTTAGTGCTAATGTCGTGAACTGCAACCCGCCAATAGTGTTTTCCTTTGTTGAATCAAAACCCACGCTTACTATTCTTCTTATTTAAGTAAACGATATCAGACACCTTTTCCAGCCAACTTCATCTAGGAGTGAAAAGACAAATGCAGTGTTTGTATATTTAAGTATATATTAATTTCTAAGATGAATTACACCAAGATTTGTATACAGTGCACCGTTGCTTGATCACGGTAAACCGAATTATTGCTTTTAGCGAATGAAGGTGGAGGTGCAAGCCCCTATATTTCTTAGAGATATTATCGGATCAACCAAAAATCGGTTAAACCGAATATTTTTGGTCGGTCTCGAGCTGTTCGGCTTTATGTGGTTCAAGTGTATTTTTTTTTTACATTTTCAATACACACTTCATGTGTTTTTCTAACAAAACATACCATTAGATATGGAACATAGCTTATAAAAATTACTCTAAACTACATTTCAAGTCACATAATATATTGCTCTGAACCATGCAAATCAATTGATGGTTTTGAGCCATGCTAATGAACAAATGATTGCTGATAACTACATGTATTTTAAAAAGGGTGATATTAAGACAGATATATCAGAGAGACTATGGGTCCAATAATCAATGAGACGATGGTAACTGTTAGTTTACTCTAAGAGAATTTCCCAGGATGAAAAAAAATGTTAATATGCAAATCTTATCTAGATAAAATGGATCCGATTTTATCATAGAATGAAAATATAGAAGATAAACATGATCTATGAAAATGATATTTATCCTGTAATCCCTTATGTAATCGGACAAGATCATAAATCATTCTATCTAGATATTATTTTATGGATTTACAGTCGTATGATCCCATGCATTTCCCACTCGGCAAACAACTTCCTAAGAACGTCCAGACCATGAAGTTTTACGTCCCGACGTCCGCGACGCAAATAGGACGTCGCTACGATGTAAAATATGAGACATCCCCTCATTGCCTTTAAATGACGGGTTAGCGACGTGTTTTAATTACGTGACTAATTAAAATGTCCGTATAACGCCGCTAATTAGACGTTGTCGCGACGTGTTATTAAAGTCGTCCTTGTGACGTTGTAAATATAACGTGACCTTTACGTCGCAATATGACGCTGTAAGGACATTATATCCTGGTCGTGACGTGATTCGACGTTACAAGGACGCCAGTAAAAGACCAACTTACGAATTAAAATTACTGTTAAATAGCATTGCGAATGTCCCTCGAAAAAATGCAAATTTGGATTTTGGACAATTTTCAGTTGGTTTCGAATAGGAATAATATGGTTAAGTTGAATATCTATCATTTTTGCCAAAAATATATATGTATGATATTTATATGAATATTTTTTTTAGATTTTTCAAATAAAAATGACGTCCAACGGACGGGAATAGGACCAACCTTTGCCGAGTGGGTTGTTATGCATTAGGCCGCGGTTACATAAATCACAAACGGAGATTTCGGAGATTGAGATCTACACGGTTTTTCTTCTTGTAAATGAAATGTCAAGGAACGACAGAATAATTGTTACTTGCATGTTCACCACCACACCCCCCCCCCCTACAAAAAGAGAAAACAATGATGACCATTTGAAAATTTAATATATATTTTTTTCCGGATATTTTTTTAAGCAAAACCAATTTTAGCTGATTAAGAAATGAACAATCTCCCCTCCTCAAGTTTTCACATCAATATATTCATTTTTGAATTTTTCATGGCGAAATGATTTCAAACTTTAGCGAATTTGTATTCATCTTTCGATTATGAATTCTAGTATCTTAAGAGCTCAGATTACACAAAGGGTAAGAAGGGCACACGTACAGCTCAAACTAAAGTCATATGGCCCAATTCTATGTGAGACACAGCTAAGGATTGAGTCGGTCCCGAATCGATTGAGCTGGTATTTGTGTGAGTTATTCACACATTAGACTTTGGTAATCTAAAATCCTTATCATGTTAAATTAGTAATGGATATTGAATGGCAAGAATGCAGTTAGATATTTTGCATTCGAGACGGAGTCAAGAATGAAAAAAATAAGAAAAAATCGAGTACTCATGAGTGCCTTTCAATATCCCACTCTTTTCAGACATCTATAGAAATTTCAAAGGGTTCCTTATTAGCGACGGTCAGTAATTGCAATTCACCTGTCGATAACATAATGAGTCATCACGCATCTTGCTTAAATGAAATTACTTTTTTTTTTGTTCCAATCTCATTCATCGATGCATTCGTTTGCAAAAGCATTGATTTTAAGTGGAGCAATTAAAAATGATTTTTATTGTGCATTATTATAGATATTGAAATGCAGATAAATTGGGATTGCAAAAAAAAAAACACACAAAAACAAATAGGAAATACCAAGGATACCACACAAAAATGGATCTTGTTTTCTATGCAAATTCAATGCAAATTTAGATTTTGAATATAATTTATAACGATTTACATAACTTAACGGTTAGGTTCGCGTCCTGATTTATTTTGATGTTCACAACCCGCACAATTTTGAACATTTTCAATCTTAAATATACACGTAAGGGCATTGCCAGGCGGAAAGTTTTTTTTTGCTTATATATCCTAGTATAATCTTTGTTTTCGATGTTTATTTGATAGGAAACTAAAACAATTACTATTTGCGTTGTGTTTATAAAAATCACATCAATCACTTTTACTTATTCTCCTGTATTACAAGAGCTCAGCAAGCAATGAACAGTTCATAGGGAAAATTGTCCTTCGTTACATACATGTATTACACCCAAACACATTGCAATATAAAAAATAACACTGAGAATTTCTAGGGAGGTATGCAATAATAAATTGATATTTACTGTCAATTTGCACGAAACAAAAATAACCACTAAAATGTCCAAAAACAACTGCTAAACAGGTGCCATATTTACCAAGCAAATGCGCGCGTTATTTTTCGCGTTTAAAACTGCGCTTCCGTGACAATTCATTGGGTTATTTCTCTAAAAAAATACATATGAAAGTATATAACCAACCATAATGATCATAATTTTATCAAGTGTCAATATTAATACCGTTTGGCAGGTCAAGCTCTATGTTACATTTTTTTAATATTCATTGTACCATTCAATCATATTTCTAGATTGAAATCAGCAATAAGCACTTCAAGAGTAAATTTGTAAAATCAAAATTCCACTATAATAATTTAAGAGATGACATTATGATTGCTGTTTTATTTAATTAGGTATATTCTTTAGTTGTTACTTTTAATTAAAACTATTTTAGTATGGGCATTGTTTTTAGGTTTAATCATAAAACCTTTCGCTTTGCTCGCTCCTGATAGAGATCATCTGTATCAGACACACAAACCGTTGTTTTGATTTCATTACATCTTATCTTATGATTCATATCAAGATGAAATGACAGGCAGCTTTTCAGGGTAGACTCAGGGCCTAGCCCTCATCGTATAAAATGATGAGGTATGTTCTTAGTTATGTTCTAGAGCGTGCAACTTGAAGTTTAATTCATTTACGATTTTTTAAAGCTTAGAATTCTACGTAATTATCTGCTATCTTTTTCGTTTACGAAAACGGAGCAGATTATATTTTTGGTCGGTTTTTAGAAAAATAATTTGTCACTCGCATAACTCTGTCTTAGAGGCTATAAACAAACACAAAAAGTATACCATAATGTAACATATGACGTGAAGTTATTTATTGGCTGGTTAAAATTAAAAGATATTGATAAGCTTGTCAATAAACGTTGAAAAAACTAAATCGGGAATTCTATGAAGAATCATATTTTGTACGTCCCTATAAAGCCTAAAATTGTGTGCCTCTTTCTTATTGGCTAAAGCGACACGTGTCAATCAACCGGCAATCAATAGAGTTGGAAGCAATCAATAGAGTTGGGAGGCGGGACATTGTCGCATTATATGACGCAATTATTGCGTCAAAGAGCAAATGCAGTGTTTAGAAAACCCTTCTTAAATTGTGTTGATTTAAACGACGGCAAGCATAAAATTTTATAATTTCAGCCAATAAATTTGTATTGGATAAACTAGGAACTCTCTAGGGTAATAACCAATGTGCCGATTATGCCTTACAATCTGCTCTAGGACAACTTGAAATTCAACTTGCCTATAAAAAAGTACATGTATATTCAAATCTGGATAAGATAAATGTACATTTGAATTCACATTTGATTTCATTTCAACGAAAAGATAGTAGATTTATATGCTCTATGAGCATACATCCTTGTTATTATCTGCAATCTTTTCGTTTACGAAAATATGCAGATATTGCAATCAACCGATAAAATTCAATTTGTTCCCGTGCATCGATTTTCTATATATTACAAATCATAACACACCCTTATATATAAACATTAATATAAAAGAGCTATCGAACGTGGGACATAGGATATTTTGATAACGATTTTATAAATGATAAAGAAGATATTTAACCTATAAGACATCCACCCCTAAATTTAAATGTCATTTTTCTTCGCCTTGCTGAAACCACTGAGAGGAATCCCTGGCCCCTAATTGGCTCATTTACAGGGGTGTGTCACTTAAACTGCACACGTCATTGACGTCATCAATCAGGGCTCGCTATATAAAAGTACTGTGACACATAATCAATACTCGTGGTGTCCAGTACCTCACTTCGCGTTGAAGCCAATTACTTTATGTTTTAATGAAATATGACATCTATATTGTGACCCAATTATTTGATAAACCTATAAAAAAGTAGCTATGTATATTCTGCCTTTATATTGACCTTCAGCTAGATTATATCAAATATTGAACATTAAATGGGATCTTATTCCATTAGTTATCGAAAAAAAATGAAACATAATATTCTAATAAGGGAAAGAAAAGATTGCAGATAATTGTGCTTTTTTAGAAGCACAACATCTATCTAGTTGCATTTTTTGTGATTTGTCCAATGAGTGCATTGAACCACTTAATGTCATCATAAGGACTAAGGTTTTCATATTTTCATATAATAGTAACTCTTTCTAAGATAAAAAAAAAACATTTTCGGTCCAATACATAATTTTAGGTCCAGGTTCAGGTCCTTTTCGTAATAAAAACACTTTTTATTAATGATTTAAGGACTAGTCAAAGCAATAAAAACTGTTCTTCCATGTGATGATATTTGTGCTAACGATTTTATTTAATGAATTAAAATGTTTATGATAAATAAATAAATAAATAAATGGGGCATTTATATAGCGCTATTACAATATAAATTGATCATAGCGCTTTACAATAGCAAGGTTACAATAATAAATTTGCGAAAACAGTTAACAATGCATACTAAAGACCAGTTAATTATTTAAAAAGATATAAAACTAAAACATAATGAACCAGGTAATACTAAATTTAAGTTATGATATTAAAAAAATTTATGTTCACTGTTCGACATATAATTTGTCGAAAAGAAAGCATTAACATTATAGTTATTCGATATAAACATTCTTATTCAGTTCGCAAAATAATTTCGCACAATATACATGTAGACTTTAATATTCTCTGAAAGAAAGAAGAGCACCTCACGAGCTGTTCCCCCAAAAAGGTGTTCCCCATCAAATTCCAGCTGGCTTGGAGATTCGGAGAAAATCCGTTCTAGCTTGGAGATTTTAGCAGTTTGAGGAACACCTTTTTCGATATTTTCTTAATTACCGTAGTAATTAGCGAGAATGATTGGTTCAAAATTGTTAAAGCTTGGTTGCAATTGTCTAACAAACTGTTACTTGCAATGTATTATAGGTAAGTTAGTTATATTCAACATTTCAAATTTCTCAAAAGGTGTTCCCTTTCTTCTCCAAGCTGGCTAGAAAAGGAAAAACTCCCAGCTGGCTTGGAAAAAATGAACACCTTTTTGCAAAATATTAATGTTCAAAAAACATTATTTTGTTGTTGTTCGTAATTGTAATGTTGTATAAAGGTGATTTAACAACTTTTTGAAAAATGTGTCGTGGAGTGCCCTTCACATACGACATGCATGTTTATGCATCTCTTCCATAGATCACAGATTTATAAAATCGATGAATGTTTGACCTTTGATATAGCCCACAAACCCGGGCCCATATGCACGAAAAATCTTACATTTGGAGCAAGGAATAGTACTCAGAATCATGAAGAAAGCTTGAAGCAGTGATCTTGGCAAAGTTTGAAGACTCAACTTCATTCCGAAAGAAAATCTTACCCAAGTCCCCATCTGATTGGTCGTTCATTTCTTCCTAGAAATGTGTATGTATATTTTGGAAGTCGTGGAAATAAATAAGGGATTTCATGCAAAAACGCTGACGGGCACATGTTTTGCAGAAGAGAACTCAGTTTAAATAGTATTTTGTATGTTTATATAAATCAATTTTATCCCATACATTTGGCAAATAAATTATTTGTTGTAAAAAAAATCACAGAACATTTGATATCTACAATTTATATATAAGTTTGCTTATGTTTATTTTTGTATCAAGCGCATGTTAATGTTCTTGCACACTCCCTCATTGATTATTGACATTTTCAGTATTTGTTTAGCATTGCCATATTTGGATTCTACCACATAGAATATAGAGCTCCCTCTCATTAATGCGATAGTCTATATTTAGATCATTGTAGATATACACGTTGCAATGCTGCAATATTCTTAATCGAGATAAATAACTGCAAATGTATAATTTGTTATTAAGGTTTTATATCATAGGATCTATATAGACTTCTATTCCATTCATAATGACATATTTAATCTCATTATTCTATTTATTTTTGATAATGCTAAAATGTTTATTAGGATTCACCCAAAAATGGTTAGAATATACATGTATATACATGTTGAAATTAAATCTAACAAAGTTTATTCAATCACGATTTTAAACCATATTCGAAAGAAGGAATAATTTTAACAAAGTCATATAGTGATGCAATAAATATATAAACCAATTCAATACATGAATAATATCTTAAAAATGAAAATTTAAATGAGGTTTCTGTTTTTAAAATCTCAAGATCAGTGTGAGACTGTCATGGACCAGTCCTAGATTTGAGTGCTTAGACTTCACATGTAGGCAGGCCTACTTTT